>CAVNYN010201388.1:0-13047 GCA_963692815.1 Nyctanthes arbor-tristis
GGCTACCATAATGCTGCCGTTTCTAGCAGCACGAATGGGGGGAGTCTCCTCCCCTATTTTGCGCAATAGTGCTGTCATTTCTGCCATAGTGCTGTCACGCAGTCTCTGACGGCCAAAAGGGAGGGCGAATCCCCCCATTTGCTGCCAAAAATGGCAGCATTTCTGGTAGCAAATGGGGGGATTCGCCCCCCTTTTTTGGCCGCTAGAATAGGGGAGGGGAGGGGAGGGGGTTTATTTTTTATTATTTTTAAATCTTTTTTTAAAAAATTTTAAAAATTTTAAGGAATATAATCGTTATTTTGTTGAAAATTTTATGGAATAGTGAAAAAAAGAGGATTTGTGTATATTTATCAATGATTGGAGGCTTTGGGGTGTCTTAAAAAATGTTAGAAATGAAACTAGTTCTTAACTTAAAGGTTAGAGACGATTTGTGAAATTAACCCTTTACAATTATATCCTCCTCAAACAAAACATCCACTTCAAGTAAGGAGGTAAATGATGGTCATATTGACATCACAATTTTTTTACAACAATGTCACATTTTGATTTTTTTAAGTAATTCTCATCTTTGATTATTTTTATATTTGATTACTAAAATTTTATCTCACATATTTCTTTTCAATCTTCAAATGATTAATACATGTTTCTAATGATGGTTTCCTCTTAAAATTTCACTAATATCGCTAGATCGGAAGAGCGTAAATAAATGATAGAGTAATATTTTGAAATATGTTCACATATTTTTTTTCGCAATTTTAAAGCAAGATGATGAATTTTCTAGACTAAAACAGTTTTAAATCAAGAAAAATCACTAACCGATGGAAAGTCGATGATAAAAGCGCAAAGAAAAATAGTTAGGGACATTAATGTAACAAGGAATCAAAATTAGAAACCTTCAATAGAACTAAAATGTAGTGCATTTAGCAAAAAACTTGGTGTAAATATAATCAATGGAAGATAAAATCATCCCACCTTGATACTGATAGGTATAATCTGGAGTGTGAAGAAAGACAAGAATGTAGCATTATTTTATTTTTATTAGGTCACATTATGTGTTATTAATATTTTTTTTTCTGTAAATTATTAGTCACACCCTCCTGCGATGGAACTGGTCTCTTTTACAATAATTTTACCTACTATATTTTTTAATTTTTTATGCTACATTATAAATACAGTACAATTGGTTGCTAAAAATAAATATACTACTATTAAACTATATTTGTAGCCACCAGGTCACAAGTATCAACACAGGTCAAAGGCCAACTAAGGTCAACGGTCGTAGGGTCTTGGAAACAGGCCCCTGAAAGTCTCGCCCAACTCAACGACCTACCTACCAAAAGACTAAAAGATATGGAAACCCATTTCAGCGACTTAGGAACGAATCTCCCTTCTGGCTTTTTCGGGGTTCAGGATGTCTGGCCACTACGCTAACAAGCTCATAACTCCTCAATTTAACTCCGCGACCTAGCTGTCTTGCCGTCTAAACAGTATCTTGAGAACTCACATGGGAAATCTTATCACTTATGACGGAGTGGAATCCAACATTAAATGCGAAGCGGTGGTTACACATCTCATGCATAGCTTAGGCAGCCATTAGTCAAAAGTGAAAGGGTTAATTTCAGCTGATTTGACCCTTGCGTCATTATTGTGAGTCCAGCATTACATACATGTAATCATTGTTCTCATACAAATAACAAGTTAGACTTTAAATAGAGTAAATAAAGCTAAGAAAAGGGGGAGACCCAGAAAAAATCACATTCTTCTTGTCTTTGGCACATTTACTATATTTC
The DNA here is from genome assembly GCA_963692815.1 of Nyctanthes arbor-tristis. Classification (NCBI taxonomy): domain Eukaryota; kingdom Viridiplantae; phylum Streptophyta; class Magnoliopsida; order Lamiales; family Oleaceae; genus Nyctanthes; species Nyctanthes arbor-tristis. The sequence continues at coordinate 1,791 of CAVNYN010201388.1, forward strand.
ATTTATTTCAAACATTCATTGCCTCTACTCATTAATTGTACAAACCGATTCAAATATAAATTTCCCTTAAATATAAATCTTATTTGTTGAGTCGAATGCTGAATTTGATATCAACAATGTTATTTCTAAAGACTCCATTATCAATTTACACATTTGTCCTTTTGCTAATTATACCTGTGATTAAGATGTTAAAAAATATATATTTTCTGGGAAATCATCTTAGTTATAAGAGACGTGTCTCTTTTTTGAAGGGGAAAAAAGAAAATTGTCCTTTAAATACGGCATTTTTCTGATCTACAATAAACTGATATTGTTCTTCAGATCGTGTAGCTTTAAATTACCACAATTTATCAATTAATTTAAATTTTCAATTTTTATCACATGACAACACACTATCAAGTCACTATTTGATCTGATGAACTTTTCACATTATTTTAATATTACCTTTACACGACATCAGTACGTGACACCACCTATATAAAACTTGAATTTTAAACTCATTTAGAAATTATTCCAATTAAAAAATGGTTGCCAAACGGAGTGTAAAATATATGGTTGCGATGTTAGCTCAAAAGTCGTATAAAATATTTATTTGATGCCCAACTAGATCAGACACTTTTCAATAATTAGACCATTTGCAACCGCTTCCTCACATCTATTATTTTTTATAACTAAAAATGTGACAAATGATGCTTTACAGTGCCATTCGACATTATTGAGGAGGCAGAATCGTTCGTCCCAACAAAATCAGATCTCTTGATCATACTGATACAAACAACCTTAAAGTGACGGAATACAATCGGGGCCCCAATAACCAAGTGTTAGGGTCTAATTGGTAATCGATAACAATTAATTTTCATTATATAATTCAAATTTAAAAAATATAGACGCATGGCAGGATTTATACAGCCAAAAATCTATGTGAAGGGAGATCATTAAGAATTCACATGTAGTTTCCAATGCATGTGCGTTTCTAATAATCCCATGTCACATAGGAGTTTGGCAGTATAATCCTACCATATGTTTGGCTAGAGATTGGTACTAAAAATTTGACACCGCTTATACTGATTTAATTGACCGATCATGTTAATGAGAAATATCAGAATATAAAATTTACACGTGTCTACTTGAATTCAGATTACAATGAAAAATAATTATAATTGGCTATCAAACGAAGCCAACAAAATAAAATTCAGATTCTTGCATCTAAGAGCATCCACATTAGTAGTGTTAAAATTAAGGGTCATTTACATCTAACGTCTCTAACCTTTCAGGTTTTAATAGATCACGTCCCTGACCTTTATTTTTCCTTATGAGGATCCTCAACCTTTTAAGAAATCCTCATTCAAGTCTCTGACAACGGAATCCGTCTATTTCCTCCGTTAAGTTAAGGGTACTTTTTGTAAGATACAAAATAATAAATATTTCAATTAAAAAAAGATTGTCAAAAAAAGAAGAAGAAAAATACTGTCATTTCCTGTAGCCTTTTTGGTGGAGTCTGCTAGAAATGGTAGCGTGGAGATGGCAGCATAGGGGGAACGCCCCCTTTTTAGCTGTCAGAACACAGGGGGGACGGCACCACAGGGAGGGAGAATTCCCTCCCCCTTTTTAGCTGCCAAAAACGATAGCAGTGAGAGACTTCCATCTTTAGCTATTAGAAATGACAGCAAGGTTAGAGGTCATTCCGGCAGCACGGGGGGAGCCTTTTTGGCTGGCAGCCAGAAGGTCACCATTTCCGGCAACAAAAAGGGGAGGAGAGTCTCTCCAACCTGAAAGGCTGCTAGAGGTCCAATTTTCTTTCTTTTTTTTTTTTTTTGCAATTATTTTTTTAATTAAAATATTTATTTTTTATATTTTACAAAAAATACCCTAACCTAACAGGGGGAATTGACAGATTTTGTTGTCCGGGACTTGAACGGAGATTTCTTAAAAGGTTAAGGACCTACAAGGGGAAAAATAAAGGTTGGAGAAGTGCTCTATTAATACTTGAAATGTTTGGACGTTAGTTGTAAATTACTCTAAAATTAACTATCCACATAAGTAAAAAGTAGAGTTTTTAGAGATTTTTAAATGACACTTAAACAAGTTAAATTTAACTATTAATTTATGCCACACGGGCTATTCTAGTTAAGATTGCTAAATTTAATCATTAATTCAATAGTCAAAGGATGTGTCAATCCCAACTTAATTAAAATAAAAAATGAAAAAATAATAACACATAAAGTGTTAAGTTTATCTTAACTTTAACAACAAAACTAATAATTTTTTAAAATAAATGATTTTAACAACTACTTTAACACCACCAGTATATGTTGTTTTTTAATTGTTAACTAACAACTCCACTAATAACTTATTTTAGTACTACCAACGTGAATACTCTAATTTTGATTGGAATTAGAATCTAAGTAATGGTTACGAGTTGCTATTGTTGGTGGAACGGGGCTTCTTTATTAAGGATTTGATTTTCTTAAGAGGTTTGGTTCTGTTTGGCTGAATGAAATTGTCATCTCAACCATGTCAAGCAAGTCCAACAGGGTTTGCTAATTTTTTTTATTGGTATCAGGTATCTCAACTAGCGCTAGACTAATCTTGGGCCTCTAGGACCCCGCCCGAAGAACCTTAGAAGAGGTAAATCGCGGGATATACCTCGCATAGACCCTGATTCACCCCACAGGCTATACACTTCTGCACACAATGGGCCCTCTACTACACATTTTGCACTATAAGATGATAATTGAATACATGTGCGTTTGGTGGATTTTGAACCCCTACCCTGTCGCTAGAAGTGAATTTTTGCATTGATTTGAAATCCAAACAAGCTGTGCCCCAGGGGGCATGGTTTGTTAATTTTGTTATTGGAATGAGGTTGAAGAAGACTGGGGCAAACGCATTACTTAATTTAAATAGAAATGTTCAAGAAAAAGACCTTTTGGGCACAAAATATGTAGGGTTTAGACCAACGAGACAGTAAAGGTCGTGAACGAACTGATCAAGAACTGGCATGTAGATTTTTTTAAAATTAAAAACCAATATGTTGATTCATGAGATCTAATTTATATTAAATTGGAGTCTTTAGACATACATGTAGGTTCTCAATTCCAAGAATAGAGACCATATGTGCTGATTTTGAGAATGTTGTTCCTTAAGTGATACCTGATTCATATCCATACCTTGTAAAGGAAGAATAGATATAAAATTATTTTTGAAAGAAATAAATAATATGAAAATTTTTAAGTTTTTTTTCCGTATGTTGAAATTTTGTAAGGTTACGTTACCCAATAAGAAATAATTAACTTTTGACATCAACCAAATAATAAAGTAATTTTGTTCTTACCATGTTAAGGTAACTATAATTTATAGCAAAATTTAACACTATTGTTGGAACTAATTTTTATAAATAGCATTGTAAGAAATTGTTGTTATTTGGACGGTGTCACATATTCTAAAAATATTTTTTTATTTGAAGCTAATAAAGTAATATAGCATAAAGATGATAAAAGTTAATAATATATAAAGTAGTCATATATTTTTTAAGGAAAAGATCGGAATAATTATTAATATTTATAAAGGGAAAAATTAAGAAAAAATTACAATTATAATTTTCAATTAACGTAAACTAACGATATATATGTGTTTAATTAATTAAATATTCAATTTTATTAAAACAAATCATAAAAAATAAAAGTTTCATAAAGAAACTTATATTATTTGATGAAAATGAGTTATCAAGTAAGTTCTTCATTTATATTAATTTCTATTGTTTTATTATTATTCGACAAACACAAATTATCAATTACGTTTGTTATTCATATTAATTTCTATTGTTTTATGAATTATAAACTACAAATTTTTTGGTAAAAGAAATTATAAACTACAAATATTTTAATTATATGGACAATTATCTATCTATCATTGCATAATCAAATTCATGCGTAATTTAAACAATTAAATGATAGTAAATATCTATTAGTTATTAAATTGAGTAATGAATCTTATTTTAAAAAATTGTATGGAGCAGGCAAAAGAGATTAAAAAAATTTTGAAAAATTCTGTAGACCACACGGGTTATCGCAATATGGAACAAAATGTCGAAAAATACTTTACTAACAGATTTTTTAGCTGGGAAACTGTGGTAAAAAAGTATCGCAAACTAATTTCCATATATATATATATATATAACTTGGACATTTATTACGGTCTTTCTATAGAGAGGTGACGTCTCCCTTTAGGGAGAGACCACGTACACATGACCTCCTGTTATTGGGGAATCAAAAGGCCCTTAGGGAGAGGTCACCTCTTATTAGAATTTTTCCATTTATTAAGTCTTTGAAGATTACTTATTACCTTCTAGAACAAACACACTTTGATAATTCTAAAGTATACTAGCATATAGACGGGCGTTGTCTGTATTAAGTTTCATTTTTAGTTCAATTCTACATAGATATTATTATATAATATGTGTAATTGATAATATATGAAACGTTAATAATACTTGTTTTAGTAACAAAATAAAATAAAATACAGCACATAACGTATAATACCAGTCTATAGATAAAATTTCAAATCTAAAGTAAATAGCGTATATTTTCACCTTAAAAAAATCAAAATTGCATTATAGAATGGTCCGTTCGATTGCTCAATGAGCTTGTTTTTTTATTTCTAAAACATTTAATATATATACAAACAGGAAGTAATTTTCATATACAAAGCCCTATATTTATATAAGTAAAATAAAATAATATCTGGTATAAAGAAAATACTTGAGAAAATAAACATATTAGATAAAATAAAATAATGTCTAGTATAAAGAAAAGACTTGAAAAAATAAACATATTAGAAACTAAACATAAAAGCTAGAAATATGCTTCATTTCATTAAAAAATAAGTATTTACAATATCATCGTCCTATTAAAGATTTACAGCTTAAACTTGCCTCTATTATACCCACTAATTGTATATTTTTTAAACATTAAATCATAAGCTAAGAAAATAAAAAAGAAAAAACCTATAAAAGATACACAAACACATAAATCCATTACATACGTATCTAAAAAATACATTAAGAAAAAACCTATAAAAGATACATAAACACATAAATGCATTACACACTTATCTAAAAAATACATTAAACATATAGATGAATACATCTAGCACAGGTGGGCATAGCAAACCCAAAAAAAAGAAAAAATTTGTCAAGGTGATAGATAAGGCTCCTATTAAGGAGATATATGGCTACGTGGCGGAAATCTAACGAAAACGGCTCACCTATTGGTAGGGTCGCTTTTGTTAGATTTTCACCACGTAAGTTATAAGACTCTTTAATAGGAGATAAGGCTCTATAGGTAAGACTTTATAGTCGGATTAAAAAAAAAAAGAAGAAGTTTATTGTTTATTAAACAGTGAAATGGGAGTTCACCTTTTTATAATAGTAGTGACGTGATATGTAGAGGCAAAAACACTCACTTGCAAGGAACATGACTATTATTATTGATTAGAGTTGACACACATATAAAAAATTTAATAAAATTGATATAGAGCACAATTTTGTTTTTCAATATATCACATCACTTTTACATCAACACTTATTAAATAACTCACATGTCAATTTTGTCATTTTTTTTGTCTAACTAGAATTTTCCTAATGATTAGTATACGGAAAAGGGGATATTACCTCTGACAAACACTTGGCGCGAGCGTTGTGCGTCCACGAAATATAATGACGACAAACCTTTGGTACAAAATCATCTTTTGTCAATCAGTTCAACGTCATAGGCCATTTTTTAATTTTCCTAGTCAATTTGAACAAGGTGGTTACTTGTCGGAGGAATCATAATTTGTGGAAACTTGTTTACAATTTTTTTTTTAACTATAAAATATTAATCAATGATGATTTTTAAAAAAACAAACATATTCATCTACATATCAAATGACCACACAATTTGAATGAATCTTATTAATTAATTATATAGTTTTATTACCAGTTAAAACAAATTAAATTTAGACTAACTTTGAGTTTGCACGGCTTTCGTGTTGTAGTTGAACACAATAAGTCATACTCGTTTTTGTAGTCTCATTCTGACACTATATACGTGACACAATATGACCACGTAACATGTATCAAGGCACACCACATGATTAATCATGATTAATATCTATTACTTCCTTTGTTTCCAGATATGAAGCTCTTTGCCTCGTTGTAATAGGGGTTGAGGGGTGACCGATCCGATCAGTCAAAAAATAGGTTAACAAAAACTGAAAGTTTCTAACCTGAAAAATCCACTGTGCCGTCTCTGTTTCTGCAAATGAGAACCTTTTGAGCTAAACAACCCCTACCCTTACTCTTCTTGCTTTCTATCAATATGGGCCAAAGTTTTCCTCTTCATTGACTGGCCAGGTGACGGAGCTTTATTTTCAAGTTTAGTTGGAAATTTGTGAGATTGGTTGAAAAAAGTGCTAGTAGTAATTGAGTTGCAATCTAATGGAGAAAATACTTGTACGTAAGTTTTACCACTTATACGTGTCAAAGCATCTAAAATCAAAGAGCAACATATTATATAAGAGATGCAGCCATGTAGAAAGTTAACTCCATGAAACACGTGCCAGCGAGTGCACGAACATCAACCACATAAAACAAGCAAAAGATATTACTACCGTCCATTTGCACGACCAACCTCACAAAACAAGAAAAAACTACTATCAATTTTTATTTATATAAAGCTCAAATAGTTAAATATGTAAAGGAGAGGAATCAAATAAATCAATTTTATAATAACACCAATTAGAATCTTCTGTTTTATAGCTTGTTAGAAAAATTCTGAAATTTTGTACGTAGAGGGAAACACAATTACAAGAGGCTAATAAATTAACTAATAATAATTAGAAAAACAAATCCACTCCATGATTCTGGTTAGAGTGCATAAGAAAAAATTTATATATTAATTACATTGTTTTCAAAGTGCTCTTCCGATCTGAATCTTTATATGCCGTAGTTGCACCTTTTATCCATTCTATAATAATTGAAAAAATGTTCTTGTAGCCAAATTAAATAAAACTCCGTAATTCCTCAAAACCAATTTTTCACGTTGCATTGCATTTGCGTTTTCTTTTTTCTTTTCTTTTTTTTTTTCCACGTTGTATTTCATCTTCCTGGTGGACCCGACAACAACATAAATCTGCTCGAGTGCAGATGGCTACTTTTGGAGCTTTGGTAGAGGTATCTCTACTCAAACTTCTTATATGGTTAGCCCGAGAATTCTATGAAACCAGACTGAATCCCAAAATTTCTACAGGTGCGCCCAAAATCCCTTAAAACCACTCTCCATTACTACAAAATCCCGAACTATATGACTAGAAGTTGAAACTATCCCAAGTAAGTATACAACCATAACCAAAAAAAAAAAAAAATTATATATATATATATATAATAAAAATAAAAAATTAACATTGACTTGCATGTTCATCAGAACAATGGATAGAGCTAATAGCACATGATTTTCCCGATAGGCGATATATTTATTAAGAGATGGAAACTTCACATCATATTGCTATACCAAACTCAGAGATTTACCCATCTGCTGCTGCAGCGGGTTCCTAAAGTTAAGCAAATGTGGCAGATCGGAAGTGAAAAAACAAAGCAATGGCAATTAATGTGGGAGTTAAAGGCAAGAAAAGTTATGTCGTGCACTTGAGTTTGAAAATCATTTGTATTTGGGAGTCTCAACTGTGATTGCATAGGGAAACTACACTTGATAAATCCGTAAAAAAAATCTAACGGCTCAAATCCAGATACACAAGTAAGTAGTTGTGTGATATAAGTACGCAACCACTGAGTAAAGGCAGGGTTTTATTTTATTTTTTTATTTATTTTTTTTTTGCCCCTTATCGATACAAAATACATTATTTTCCTATCTATCCATATTCATAGAATTCTTTACTAACGTTTTCTTCCCAACCTTAAACCTTGTGTTCAGTATTTTTTTACAATAAAAATCTGTATTCTAGTGATAATCAAAAATTTTAACTTTCATGAATCAAGTAGCATCCAAGGAGATCTAAAATATTCATGAATCAGTACTGTGTAATGGTTGTCCAGCTTTAAGAACATCTTGAATTCTATCTTTAACAGCTTCTCGAACTATCCAAAAAAGTGTCCGGAACTTATCCGCAAAATATGCGTCGAGGCCATCAAAAAGTGTTCCCCCGTTTGCATAAAGTACCAGGTGTCACGCACTTTTCGTCGGCACACGAAAGTAGCGCGCGGCCTTAGCGTCGTCCCTCGTTAGACTCTTAAAAACAACGCTAAGTCAGCCTTTCTCTCCTCTCGACCGGTGCTAGCACTCTGCACTCGGCAACCGACTCACACTAGGCAAGATTGCACCCGACGTTAGCTAGGAACGCTAACCGTTCTATTTACACTTGAGAACGATGTTACAACGGTTGGACTATACACTTAGTCTCTCACTAAGGCCCCAAGGCTTCCTCTCCTCTCTCTTGGTTACAAATGAGGCCCCTTGCCCCTATTTATAGATCCCACCTCCTCAACGGACGGTTGAGATCGTTTCAATCCTACGGTCTAGATCGACCCTCTAGAATTCTCCACAAATATCTACAACTATGTACAACTATCCACAAATGGCCGGAACGTTCTAGACCCGCCTAGAATAGCCCGGTCCGGCCTGCCGGCTTCCACACCGTTCCATAACGTCCTGCCACGTTCTGGACCGTTCTGCCGCATTCTAGAACGTTCTGCGACGTTCTGGCCTTCCGTCCTTCCAGAACGTCCCCCAACGTTCTGATCTTCTCCGGACTCTTCCGGAATCTTCCGGCCAGCCCCGGATCCTCCTAGAATGCCGACCCGTCTCAACGCGTCCCGCACCATTCTAGAGGCTTCTAGCAACGCTCGGCCCCGGATCCTTCCGGAACGCACTCCCTCTAGCACGTCCTTCAGCCTTCCTGATCCTTCCGCGTCCTTCCGGGTCTGCCGTCCTCTCGGCCGTCCCTCAGGGCCCTGCCCGCACGTCCCCTGTCGTGCGGCACCGGTCCTCCCGGTCTTCGCTCGGCCATGCCCGCGTGCCTTCACCCATGCCGTCCCGCACCACCTGTGCGCCTCGGTCATGTCTGTGTGCTGCCGTTCTGGTGGCCGACCCTCTCGGCCATGCGTGCACGTTCCCTCTCGTGCACGTCTTCTACGTCGGCCCCCTCTTCGGTCTTGCCCATGTGCTCCCATCTCGGCGCTCTCGTGCACCCCTCGTGCGTCTCGGCCTCGCCCACGAGCAGCCTCGCCCGACGTGTAACAAGCGGGGCGTGACACAGGGCACTTTCGGAGTCCTCCCCTAGTGACACTCGGTGGTCAAACATTTCGCTAATCAATCCCAACAAGCTCACAATACTTTCCTGTTCAAAGCTCCCCACCTCCTCTTTCTCCCGATACTTCCCCATATCTCTTAGAAAGGACGGCGTATCCAAGAACCGTGCCATGGACATGTAGCTTGGTTGATTTTGTCCTTGAGATTTGCATTATCCATTAAAGAATCACTGACGAATTTGAGAAACTCTAGCCTTTTCACGCTCTCCCAGAAGAATGGGTGAGCGAAGATCTCTGAAGCTTTAGGCCTGTTAGATGGTAATAATTAAATTTTAGATGTATTTAGGATAATATTAACAAATACAATATTAAAAAGACATATATTACCTTTCCCTGGGGTCCAAACTCAATAGGCTATTAATTAGAGTAGTTGCTTCATAAATTTTAGATGTATTTAGGATAATATTAACAAATACAATATTAAAAAGACATATATTACCTTTCCTTGGGGTACAAGCTCAATAGGCTTTTAATTAGAGTAGTTGCTTCATAAATTTGGTTTTTAACTTTAAAACCTGAAGCCGCTGAGTTCCCATTAGTCATAAAGTAGAGCAACAACTTCCCCAGACGGTATATATCGGCACACTGTGGGTCGTCACAAGTCCCATCCACCTCTTCTCGGGCACACCATCCTACATCAAGCGGGGTTCAGAGACTTAAAAATTTAACATTTAATTAACTAAATAAATAAAATATGAGTTATACGTACGCTTTTTTACATCGCTTGTTGATTGTCCCGAATCCCACTTGACTCTTCCGTGACACACAAACAGATTGGATGGTTTTAAGTTGTTAATTGTATCTCCAGACTGTGCACACACCATCAACGATAGTAACAATGTCCCTGTGAATAGGGAAATTGTAGAATAATCAGAATAGATTTGAAGACATGTAATTTTCTTAATAAATTATACTAAGTAGAAAAAATTTTACCTCAAGATGGCAAGCAAATCATTCTTGCAAGGACCGCATTCGAAGGGAGTTTCATTTACTACAAAATCCTCTAAGCTGCGTTTCATGATCTCCATTGCTTGGTAAATTTGCCCATGGATTTTCTTTGCGCCATATTGTTTCACTAGGAAACTTGAGTCAAGCCATGTGAATAATTTATTCTGCTCGACTATGACAGCATCAAGGGCAACATCATCCCCCTCCACAACTTTTACCGCTGCAGGGATCATGCATTTTCCAATATGTACTTTACTCGCATGTCCACCAACATTGTCCTTTGTAAGCTCTATATGAAGTTCGTCCGCCATCTACATAATTTTCCACTTATATTAACAAGTAACTTTCCGTTAAATTTTTTGTGTTATATTAACAAATTTCTGTTTATTTAATTTTTTTTTGTAATTTTTCATTCCCTCTTTTGCCCCACAATCTGAAATGGTATCTGTCTTTCTATATAGGCATTGTTAATCTACTAAGGTCTAAGCTTGAAACTATTTTGACGATGCTAATGACAAATTAATTTTCAAAGGTAATATAAATGAGTAAAAAATAATTCAAATCAAATTGTGAACATGATTGGAAATATTGTTGTTGTTGTTGACGTTTTGTTGTTTTTCTTTTTTAAGATAGATTTTGAGAAGTGGTAGTAAAAGATGCAAGAATGCACTGGGTGGGTTATGTTTTTCCTGTTTCTGGGCATAAAATAACACAATCCATAGCCATTGAGGGCAATTTCCCACATCGTTACCGTGCCAATGGCATTTAAAGTTTTAGTCCCACCCAGCCGGCGACCTGCATTTAATGCTCAGTTCTTGTGGCTTGCATCAACAAGGCTGAGCACTTACTAGTGGGACACAGCTTTTATTTTACATCATGAGGCAATAAGAAAAAGAAGGGTGGTGTTATGGAAGATAGTAAAAGTCATTGGAGGAAAGAGAGACA
>CAVNYN010201390.1:0-120074 GCA_963692815.1 Nyctanthes arbor-tristis
CTTTCATCAAGTCTGACCCAAAGTGTAGAAGATGACACAGACTTGATGAAAGCTTCAAGTAATGTCATGTAAGAGGTTAGAAAAGTTTTCCCTCATAACTTTCTATCCTTATTTAACCATTCATTATTTATTTAATCTTCTGTCCATGACATCAAATTTAGGATAGAAATTTACCCTCGTAACTTTCTATCCAATTTAGAATTCATTTTAAGAGAGATTGTTTCCACTTCACAGTGCAACTTTTAGAATTTAAAAGCAAGTGCACATAAATCCATTCCGAAGAAAAGGTCTCCCCTCTGTTTAAAGAGAGATGCCTTTCAAGTAATGCAAACTACCCTCTACAAAGTCAGATCAGGAAGCGCTTGTAAGGGGGCCCATTACCGTATTTTGCCCATAAGTGGCCCTTTTCTAAGCTGCAGTAGACTGGCTCAAGAATTTTGCAATTGAAGGCGACCAAAATCCGAAAGTTTATAGTGATAATATGGAGTTAGCATAGCACATCAAAGTCACAGAAACAGGAATGAGACTTTAGGTGCGTGAAACATGTGGCTCTAATAAGAATTATAGATATTAAACGATGCACCTTTTAGAATTTATTACAAGAAAAACCAAGCATGTTTGAGGTCTGATAAATATCTTTATTCTTAGCATTTATAATTTAATGTGTGTGTGTGTGTGTATGCTGAGTTATATAAGCATCGTGCTTCATTAAGCTTGACAAGAACTAGAAATGAAAGTGAACACCATAGCTTTAGTTTTTTAAGCAATGTCTTGTAATTTACCCTTGCTTATGATGAGTTTCTAATTTTCATTTAATATATTAAACAACGAAGAAATCGTTCTGTTTGCATTAGTCCATTCAAGAACCAAATGCCTAAGTAAAATATAAGTAACTAGCATGCAAAAGAGCCTATCTATCAGCAATGAATCTCATTTATGTATAATATAAAAAATAAACAAAAAAATAATAATACAAAAGAAAGAAAAACTAGCATGATGATGATTACTTCTCCTCCTCCTCCTCCTGCTGTTGTTATGATCAATTCACTTATTCTTTAGCAACTAATAAGACAAACGAAAAAGAAAAAAGAAAAAAAAAATTGATTTAAAAGGTCCATACTTGTTACATTCTCTTCCTTTTTCAAGGGGAAAAGAAAAGATTGCTTTTCTATTTCTCATTTATATTGGGTTTTCAATGCATCATATATCTGTTTTCATTACTTATTAAAACTCTGTGTACCAACAAGTACCAGCCAAGCACATCCAAATAAACACAAATAGTAAATGAAATTACTAGTACAAAGGTCTAAAAATTACTTAGCCCTAAAAGAAGTTTCCAGTTTAACTTCCAGCTCATGCAAAGCACGTGGGCAGCAGAAGACAAAGAGTTAACTTCCTCCTAGAAGAGGTTTGGTAAATCAAAATAAACATAGCGTCCACCTTCATCTAGATGTTTATAGCCTACTGGGCATCTATTAAAGCACTGTCAGTGTTAGGAACCTTAAATAAGGATAATCGAGTCTACATTTTACTAGCATAATAGGTAACCCAAGACTAATATTTGTATTCGAAAAATAACTGCAAACCATAAGTGTCTTACTATGCCCATATTATGAGCAGACTAGAGCATCTCAGTTTTCAGCACAATAAAGAATTGATCACAAAAGTCTTAATAACTTCATCAGATAAAAGAAGAAACAAGAATCAGCCTAAGCATATCATAAAAGTCCATATTTGTCCAGGTGTCATAAAGATTTATTAAACTTATCCATCAGAAATCAAGTTCTCAAATTCTATAACTTCCATCATTAATCCAGTGCACATCGGCAACCTCCTGCTTCAGAAACACATTTTGGCACTTAATGTGTCTCTCGCCTCAGTTATGGCTCTCTGTAAGAATGGTTCAAACATAACTCACCTCGATATAACCTGGAATATGGATCATTGAATTGCCAAATGAGAATCAGGCATGACATCTAGAAGTAGACTTCTTATTTCATACCTTCCATATATCTTTTAAATTGTAAAATCAAGGGTTTTTTTCTTCTCTCATAGACTTTTATCCTTAAAAACATGTAATGCATATCAAGCAATCAAGTAGCTAGTACTGCAGCAGCAGGCTCACAGAAGACCTATGAAGCACCCATACAGATGTATCTCAACTAAGATACCTAATTTTCGAGAAAAATAGGACAACTAGGTCGTCAAATAAAATTAAGTTCAATAATATTTTTTCATTTAAAATTTTACAGTACAAATCATGGAGAAACTACATGAGGAAGAAAAAAAGTTGTGGAGCTTGTGAAAGAAAGAAATGATAACAAAAAGCAAATCCTTAATCAAAAACATAGAGATTAATTTGAAAGAAATGAATGCAGGTAAATGGTGAATTTGCTTTTAATAAAAATGGGGGGCTTTCTTTGGAGAGAGAATCAAAATTCAATTAAAATATGTCTGAAACTTTGCATCACTTCTGCTCTTTTGAGCAAAGAATAGTAGGGGTAAAAAAAAAACACAAAGGGAAAAAAGGAAAAGATCCATTGCAAAAAAACATTTTAAGTAGAGATGGCAACGACCTGCCCAACCCAACTCAACCTGCTTGGGTTGGGTTGGGTTTTAAAATAAAGCTTTTTAACCAGGTTGGGTTGGGTCCATGTTGCGCATGCTAACCCAATTAAACCCAAACCAAACTGCTATTATTTTACTAATAAATAAGTAGAAAATTTTTAATAATAACAAATTATCAACTAAAATGACTTAAAAATAATTTTTATAAAAACTCAAATTGTATGGTCTGATAAAATTGTAATACAATCAAAGTTAAATTGAACTATAACCGAAACTACGACAATTTAAATGTCCAAAAAAAAAAAAAAAAAAAAAAAGAGAGGTTAAATCAAACTGAAATTGGGCTGAAGCACAAACAGACCAACCCCAAACTCGAACTTAGTTGGGTTGGGTTTCATTCTTTAAATGGGTTGGACCGGATTCAATATTTATCAACCTCATTCAATTAGGTTGGGTTTGGGTTGAGCCCAAACCTGACCCAACCCAACCCAACGCCGCCTAGCCCTATTTAGTAGAAGGGGGGACACCAAAGGTGAATTCTGTAGACAAGGGTTCAAATTTGATCTCTTTTCAGTTTTCCCCCCAACCCCCCCCCCCAAAAAAAACAAAAATAAAATTAAATTAAATTTAGGGACGCTCCCCCTCCATCCGACATTATTTTGATAGAAGTTGAACAATGGGGAAAACCCCATATTAGGATTGCTCCCCCTCCGCCATCCTAGATTACATGATAGAAGTTGAATAAGGGGGAGTGTTTCACCCAACACTAGGAATGCTCTTACAGTTTCGTTTTCCCATCCAATGATTTGTCAAATCAAACAGCTGCAACAATCTCTTAAAATTAATCTACAACTATTCAGTATTTCTCCGAGCAGTCTCTCTAAAAATTCTGAGATTGAACCACAGTCACCATCCAACATTGCATCATCTATTCTCGCTCTCGACAGCGATTGCAGAATGGTCATTTTCTGTTTTGGCTTAGTCAATATCATCCTTTTCTTTTTTATTTTTTGGCTTTCAAAACTATAAAAATCGCCTTACCATCTCAGAACCATGTCACAGGAAGAGATAAGAAAAATATAATTTTTAAAAGAGAAGACGGAAAAAAAAAATGTAGGGGACACGCCACCAAGAGTGTTAGATTCATGGACAGCACATTTTGGGCTGGTCCAGTGCCAAACACATATCCGACACCAGAACACCAGCTGGTGTCGGAGCCCGTGCTTCCTACAAGAAAATGTATGCATTTCTTTTCCATAAAATTTGGAAACATCTTTCTGGAGCACTAAACTGCCGGAGACTAAACTGCCAGAGACACTTAAAATTTTAGAAGCAATTTGCACTTAACAACATTAGCATTTATGCAGTTTTAAATCTAATCAGTCACGACTGAACAAAAATAGACATACCGGTTGAGATGGTTGTAGACTAATAGTTCCTTCGATATCAGTGCTTGTGTCCACCGGTCGAGTTGGGTAGTTCACAACTTTCTCCCCCGGTTGCGGGGGCACCAGTGCACTGAGACAATGAACTAATTACTCACTAAACTAAAGTGAATGTGAACCATTGTAAGTGAAGCAAAAACAAAGTTACTGTGCAGTTTGTCAGAAATACAATTTCTATACAATGAGGTCAAGGCAAGAAGTATGAATACATACTTGAATCCTGGCAAAGGTTCCATCCGAAAATACCTGTAAATTTAGGGCCGGGAATTTATAATAGTTTAATAAGTTGCAAGGCCAACAAAATGACTTATAATCATACACTGAAGTCCATTATGGTCATTGCTAAAATACATTTCATGGCAGTTAATTAATTTTAAAAAAAGAAAAAAAAAAAGGAAAAGGAAAGAAAAGCAGGAGTCAAATTAGGTAAGGAATATGACATTTTTGACAGGAACAGGCAACATAGAATCAAATTTGACAGGACATAAACATAAGAGATGATTGTATTACAGCAGATAAAAAAAAGAAGCAGGTTGTGACCAATGAAATTGAATTGTATTCACATACAAAGAAGCTTTACTAAAAATACAAGGTAAGCCTTTTTACATGTTTTAAACAAAGAATTGCATAAAAAATCTCACTTAAGTTGGTAATATGAATATACAAAGTCCTTGTGTTAATGAAAATAGAAAGAAGCACCATGCAGTGACTTTTTAATTGAAAATGAGAAGAAAGGAAAAGAAACAAAACAAAAAACTATAAATACACAACAATTAAAAGTAAGTAGAGTTTCTATACTATCTTAAATGCAAGCAGCTTTTAAAGAGTTAAGCGTGGAGCACAGATTAAACTGCAATCCTGAATAGCCAGTCAAACTCAAGACTGACTGGCATAGACAAATTGAGCTGAAATCAACAAGTCCAGAGATTTTTGTTCTCGGAAAATAATATCAAATAGATTACACAAACCCAAATTTCAAAAATGACCCTTCGTCCATATTAAAAATGAATAGCTACTAAACCTCAAATTTTTATTCAATTGGAAGTTGGAATTCTCCTCTTACATGTACTAAATTTTAACATGTCAGGATTTCTAAAGTCTCAATGTAAGACCAGGAGTATCAACTGAAAATTCATTGGCAACATTTCTCGACTTTTAGGACACTAGTAATAAGCATGTACATTGCAACTGTTACGTAAATGATGAAATAATAATACTTTCTGAATGAACTTACAATGCAATGAACAATATTTGGACCAATGGCAAGTGACCCACACCATGGTAAAATGGCAGATTGAGCATTAGAATGAATTGGATTGGTGACAAGTGCACTTAAGAAAATAACAGATCAAGGGTCACAGTCCATTTTTTTCTTCTTCTTATCTAACTTCTAGAATTAAAATGAAAAATCATTAGTTATATTAAAATAGTTTTTGTAATAGAAATTAAATTCATAAACTATGCACAAGACGAAAAATGGGAAATTTACAAAACACATCCCATCCTACGCTATTGGCTTATCTGCTATTTGTATACCTTGTTATCAAAAATTACATTTTACATTCGGCATTTCATTTAATAGTAACGAAAAAACATTTGTTGACAAAATTGAAAAATATAAAAAATTACCTTTAGAGACCAAACTAACCTACTCTTCAAATTTAAAGTATTATTATCGTTTATCGAAAATTAAGTTCTCTCTCTATTTTATTCTTTTCAGTTTTTTGAAAAATATAATTATATATAACAGATGACGTACTATGAGTAAACTAAGGGGCATGAGAACATACAAAGAGAAAATGAAGTTGCAAAATAGTACAAAATCTCGTGTACTATTTAACTTTTTGATCTTTTGCAAACCTTATTCACCAACTCCCAAACAAATGGTGAAAACGAATTCATATTTGCCCTCTTTCGCAAAGTTGAAATTGAATACGTTATTAAATAATTGGTAATTGAAGTGTCATAACATAATATTCAAAATCTGATTTGTTACTTTCAGTAAGAGTATCTTCAGTATGTTCAATTTATATAATAACAATTTTATAGTTTTCTTAATATTTATAGGAA
Organism: Nyctanthes arbor-tristis; assembly: GCA_963692815.1. NCBI lineage: Eukaryota > Viridiplantae > Streptophyta > Magnoliopsida > Lamiales > Oleaceae > Nyctanthes > Nyctanthes arbor-tristis. Next base: position 6,084 of record CAVNYN010201390.1, read on the forward strand.
AAAGGAAAGGTGTTTTTTAAGAATAATGCCGTGTAGCATTTATAGTGCTGAGCACCAGTCTACATAACAATATATGTGGCATTAAATATCTATTTAAAGGCATAAATGTGTGACCTACTTCGATCGGAAGAGCACATTTAATGCCACTATAACTATTTTTTTAAATCATTAAATGAAGCGGTAAACAAAGTATAGATTTTGAATTTTAAGATATGTCAATTGTGAATAACCCTAAATAGAGGGTTTCTTCCGCAAATTTCCTAAGAAAAAAATTGGATTTCTAACATTAAAAGTTGCAAAAAAAATGTTAACGTAAATAAGGGGTATTGAATTTATGAGCTAAGCTTCAGACTTCCTTGCCAATCGCACTGCAAGATGAACCCCTAAATGAAGAGGAGAGTTGGACACCAAGAGTTTTTACTGATATAATGTTTTGTTCCTATAGTTAGTTAACTAAAAGAAATACTCTGACTACAGGCAGATAAGAGGTCAATTGTTTACCTGGGGACTTGTTTGTTACGATGATAATAATTATTGTCCTCTGGCAATCACTGGATGCAAGGAAAGTGTAGAAAATTTTGAAAACTCGATATAGAGGACTTTCTAAGGATTCATCAAATCTGAGCTAAATAACAGGTAAATGGACATGTTAGGACATCTTAAATTATCTAAAAGTAGACATCCTAAATAGAGTACTCTATTAATTCATATAGCATCAGTCAAAAGCTTGGAGATAAGAAAGTGGACTTCTTTTCTAAAATAACTTGATAGAATAAAATATGTTTATGCCATGTTAGTTTCCTAAACTCAAAATATAAAATTATTGGAAATGATTATTGGAGAAGTTTGTAATATTTGTAGGTCCTACAAAACATTTGCATAAGAATGGAAATACCAATTTCTATTATGAAATAGAATTGGAATATAGTAACAGAAATAGGAATATAACATGGGTTTTATTTCTTTTTCTTTTCTTTTTTTTTTTGGTTTTTTTTTTTTCCCCCCCCCCCCCCAAACAGTTACCAAAGGTAAAATTAGGGGGTGCATGGTTTTGACTTCTTGAGAATTGATTTTGTGGAATTTTTTCATAGAATATGTGGTTGAAAAGGAAAAATTACAAATATACGTGCAAATTCATTAAAATAGTGTGGAAAGAAATGAGTTTGAGTGAGAATTGATTTTGAAAAAATCTATATAATATGGTCCTTAATAGGAAGGTGTTGATGAAATTTTTTTGGAGTGGATTCTGATGAAATTTTTTTGGAGTGGATTCTGAGCATTTCTCAAACCCCACTGCTCTAATACTAATAAAAAGGGGGCTTGTAATACTAATAAAAAGGGGGCTTGTTGACCAGTTCTAATTAAAAAAATAGCATACTAATTGTATAATTTCAAGCAATAAATATTTCCATCAACCTGGAGAAACCGTTACGGTTACCTCAACACATTCATCAAAGATGCATTCCTAGAGGTGAAAAGAAATTCAATGACAACATTACTACAAGTCAAACCAATTAATGCAAATACCCCACGTCAAACCTGAGAACAAGTTTGGTAAAAGGAAAGCATCATAAAATTTCTCGAGCGTAGGGAAAAAAATGAACTAGAAGCTAATCGTAGGTAGTAAATAAGTTGCTATACTATGCCATACAGCAGAAACATTTGAAGCACCCATTATTGTTTAGTTCAAAGAAAATTCACAGAAGCACAAAAAAGTAAACCAACTGATGGTCGATATATACAAGAAGAAGATATCCTATTCCGATCTCATTATCATGCAGAAAGTGAATGAGAGACCACAGAAGTTTATGAGTATCTTCACAAAGAAAGGTGCGGAGAGCTGTACAAATAGTTAACGTGAACAATAATTTAACATTTTGAGAGCTACAAGCAGAATGCACATCACTTTCAGATACACAACGAATGGCATTTTGTAACTTTGTCGGTGTAGAAGGTGGTGAGGTGGGGTGAAATGAGAAGGAAAGTTTGATTACATACTCATGCTCCAGAGCCTGAGCAGCTGTTAATCTTTTTCGAGGATCATATCTGCAAATAAAAGCCAAAAGTTGCGCGTCATTGATCTCAGAACAGTTCAATAATCTGTAATTATGCAGAAGTACAGGTGAATATAAGAAAAGCAGCCAATCAGTATCATAACAGGTTATTCAATGAAGACTAGAAGTGGCAATTCATTATGCCAGCAGGTTACAATATGGCTACTTAGAATAGATAGCTTATTAAGGTTAGAATTACTTCACTATATAGCATTAGAAATTCAATGAAGGTGCAAATAAAACACAGTACTGTTGTTGACTAATTGCTGTGCTGATGCTAGACATAGAATGAAATAGACATAGGACACTTTCCAAGCTTATGAACTGCCAGATGAAGTCATAGTTCCTAGTAAACTATTGGTTGTATTCACGGAAGGTTATTTTGTCAATCCTGGATGTAAAAGTATTGATTGCGCATGTGACGGTGAATGACATAGTCGAGGACAAATGGAACTCTCTTTTTTTTGGGCCAGTTCAGTGAAACAAAGTTGTTACATCAAAGAACTTAACCGACAATCTAATTTTCAACTCACGAAATACAATGCAACAAATATATTTACAGTTCTAGAGCCAAATACTGGGTATATGTCACTATATTTCAGAAGCCATCATTATCAAGTATTTTTCAGCAAAGAAAAAGAAAAATGAAGCATGAAAAAAAAGCGAGATAAACACATACTCGAGCATTTTGGAGAGGAGGTCCGATCTCTGGATTTTTGGGATTGAGATGAACAACATTGTACAGACCGGCACTTTCACTGCAATACCAAAGAAGAGGCCAAAAGAATCCCAAGAACAGAAATACCATGAAACTCATTAGCTAAACGAAGTTCCGAAAATTGAGAGCCAATGAACTAGAGCTATCAAAAAATTAAAATCCCAATGTAAGAACACATATAACTTACTATTTATGTCCTTGAATGTGTTGTAAATCAGACTGCCAGTGTGGAAGGTTCACAAGTGTAGGCCACTTCTCTTGCGTGGGATGACCTAGTGCCACCATCAGTTGTCAATATATGGTTCCAAAACAAATTCAGAAACGTAGACAAATAAAGAACCTTCTCACCTAGGACCTTAAAAATTTTGTCAAGTTGGTCAAGCTGCATTCAAAAGCAACTCTTAGAGAAGTAATAGAAGCCAGGACCAATGCTAGCTAAAAAGAATCCTGTAAATTAATAGTAACAACAATAAGGTACCTGAAATGGGTTAGGGATTCCTTTTACTTCTTGTCCTTGAAACAATGGTTTCAGAGTCAAGAGCTCAGCAAAAATGCAGCCAACAGCCCACATGTCTGTTTGATCAATTAAAAGATAATGTAATTAGCAAATCAACTTAGTCTAATTTGCAGCTTAATTAATCTTGATTTAACAATCAAACTATATTCAACATTGTTTTGGCTTGATACCAGAGAGGCAGATGAGTTTTTTTTTTTTTTCTTTTTTTTTTTTTTTTTTAAATTTTTTTGGCAGCATAAGAACCAAATTGTCTGTACAGGAAGACGGTAACAAGGCTGCTACAAGAATAAGAGAAATATGGAGAAAACAATGATACCAACAGCACTTGTATAGTGTTTTGCTCCAAGAAGTAACTCAGGTGCACGATACCAAATGGTTACCACAACCTGTAACACATGATAGAAGCGTAAAGTTATGAATACAATGCTGAATTGAGGGGGTGGGTGGATGAGGGAGGGATGGGATGAGTAATGAACTCTATTTTTACAATAGCATCAATGCAAAGTAGCTGAAATAAATAAGATCGGAAGTAAGATCTTTCAGTTTGGAAGGCTGGCACAGAATGTTCTTATCAAATTATTTCTGAGGGTATTACATCTTTTACAGCTAAGGATAAATTATAAGTAGAATAGAAAGCAGAACATGATAAATGGAAAAACTAGGGTTGCGTTCTCATTGTGTTTTAGTTTTCTGTGTGTTCATTTAAAAAACATTTTGAGTTTTCTATTTTGAGGTTGCTATTTTGACAAAATAAAAAACGTTCTGTTTGTCATTTTAGAAACTATTTTTACATGTTTGGTTTGAATTTTCTTTGAAAAATGATAAATTATACAATAAAAATTGCATGAAGGTCTTAAACTTTTCAAATTGTTCAATGTGGTCACATCTTCAATCCGTCCTCCCTGGTAGAATCCGTCCTCCATGGTATTGGCAGAAAAGGGATTTGGCGGCAGCGGTGGTTGATGCGGTAGTGAAACATGTGATGCATAAAAAATGTTTTTGCAGTAATTTGATAAAGTGCAACATACATTGGCATCGTACTGTAATGTAGTTTCTTGCATTAATTAAAATCAACAGTGGTGGTTGTAAAAATATATAAAACGCAATGTGCAACATATTTTCTACGCAAATTAATAGAATGTACTAGCCCATGTTAGCATACTCCTACAGGCTTGAAACATCCTTCTCATCAGCACAACCTATCACTACGATTTCTAAACCTTAGAACCACCATTGACGACCCAACCTCACCTAAATACAACCTGTGCTGCCACCAAATCTTGCCTCCACCACCAGCCATAGAAAATATTTCCAGATCGGAACTTACCTCCATCTGTCAAGGTTCTTTCAGCCTTAGACATTGCTTGATCTACTTCTATAGGCCAACTGTTATTCCATGACTACAAGCTCTTATTCTGCAGCCAATTCATATGCATATCCTTAGTGAATTCCTTAATGATCAGTACAATGTCTCTCAAGACATGGCTATCATCGATTTTAGTTCGACAGAAAGATCGATGACCAACTAAAGATCCACAAATAACATAAGATAAGTTCCAAGACCTTGATTCAAGCATGCTTAACTCATACTTGAACCTTAAGACACCATTGCCCAGTTCTCTCACTCAAAGAAAATTCATGGAGCTAATCTAGGCAAAAGACTAAAAGAAAAAATTTATTAGTTTTAAAATGTTAACTAGATTTTAAAATCTTATTACTTTTTATTTTTTATCTATAATTCATTTGTTACAAGTTTTTATCATTTTTTTATAAATCATATTTAAGACATCATAATCTTTTAGTAGTTCCCTTGAATATGAAGACTATTGATGTGTTTGATTCTCCTTTTCAAATCCAAATTATAATTTTACCTACCACAAATTTGACTACTACTCAACTACAACCACACATTTCAAAACTCTATGAAATCTCCAACACCCATTTTACCTTATTATAATTTCCTCGTGTTGGTTGGCTACAATTGGGGGATCGGAATAATAAATATTTTCATTCCAAAGCGACGAGCCGAAAAAGGAAAAACATTATTCATAGATTAAAGGACGTTAATGGAGCATGGAGAACCGACCACACTGAGATTAAGCAAATAATTGAAGATTATTTTTCTAATATCTACTCTAGTTCTCAGCCTACAGTTGATTGTCTTGATATGGGTGTACATGGTATCTCAACTCAGTTATGTGAGCAAGATTTGATGTGGCTTGATAAGGATTTCACGAGGGAAGAGGTGGATAATGCAATTAAAGAAATGGGATCTCATAAGGCCCCAGGACCTGATGGCTTTCGTGCTGTATTTTTCCAAAAACACTGGGATTTAACCGGAAATCAGGTGGCCAATATGTGTCTTAAGTGCCTTAATGACGGAGTCTCTATGCGGCCTCTCAACTCTACTCATCGAGTTTTAATACCAAAAAAGCAGCAGCCTGTCTGTATAGCTGATTACAGACCAATAAGCCTATGCAATGTTGTGTACAAAATCATCTCTAAAACAGTGGCAAATTGGTTAAAAAGGGTGCTCCCAAGACTAATATCAGAAAATCAGAGCGCTTTTATCTCAGGAAGGCACAGACTGATGCTGCTAGAAAGTGTATGACAGAGTGGAATGGTGTTTCATTATGAAAATAATGGAGAAAATGAAATGGGATTTTCTAATAAATAGTGTCAGCTTGTATTTGAATGTATTTCTTCTTCCAGGTTCTCTATCCTCCTTAATGGGCATTCCGAAGGCCATATTACACCTACTAGGGGTCTTAGGCAGGGTGTCCTTTATCTCCCTACTTGTTCTTACTTTGTCTGAAGCGTTTTCTGGGCTTCTTACAGAGGCTGAAAATGAAAACTTGCTCATGGGTTTCGTTGTTCACGCAATGCTCCAAGAATTAATCATTTGTTTTTTGCTGATGGTTCTCTTATTTTTTTTGCGTGCCAAGCAGCAAGATGTGGGGGCCTTTACACGTGTTACAACTCTATGAGAACGCCTTAGGATAGAGGGTAGATTTTGAAAAATCCTCTATTTATTTTAGCCCTAATGTCCCTGATGATACCAGGCAAGTAGTAAAAAATAATTCTCCAGATTCATATTGAGGGAGGTGCTGGACTACACTTTGGATTTCCTATCCTTATTGGTAGACAACGAAAACGAGCTTTTGATGTGGTGGTGACCAGAATTTGGAAGAGAATTCAAGGCTGGAAACAGAACCTTTTTTCAGCTGGTGGGAGGGAAGTTCTTGTGAAGGCAATTCTACAAGCCATCCCTATATATAATATGAGCCTTTTTAAGATTCCATCTTCAGTTTTAGGTTCTATTCAGAATGCCATTTGCAGATTCCGGTGGGGAGGAGATGATGGTAGAAAGAAAATGCATTGGGTTAAGTGGAATAACCTATGCAAGCCAAAGGCCATTGGGGGTTTGGGATTTAGAGAACTTAAAGCATTCAACCAATCCATGTTGGCCAAACAATCCTTGCGATTGCTGCAAGAATCTGAGACACTGATGGCTAGAGTGCTAAGAGAAAAATATTTCCACCGTGAAAATTTTCTTGAAGCATCATGTAAGAGCTTGTTTGATCCACTTTATTCTCCCAATTTATAAATTTACCTACCACTGATTTGACATTTGATTTGACAACTGTTCAATTACAACCACATATTTCATACCTTTTTATATTTCCAATACACATTCTACCTCTCTCCTCATTATAAAGTCCTCAAATAAATACGATCAAACAAGCTCTAAGAATGGTGATTCTTTTGTTTGGCGTAGCATTATTTGGCGAAGGGAAGTGACAAAAAAGGGATTAGATGGAGACTTGGTAACGGAAATATGATTAATCCCTTCTTGCATCCATGGATTCCGAGAACGCCTACATTTAGACCTATTACCCCACCCAATAATGAGATTCATAGAGTGGCTGATCTCATTAAGATCGGAAGACTGGCACATGGGATGTGGATCGACTCGAACAATTGTTTTGGCCAGTTGATTGGGACTCTAAACTTTCTATCCCCATTTGCAACTTCAATTACAGTGATAAGTTAATTTGGCACTATGAAAAGCATGGAACATATACGGTACGTAGTGGCTATAAATGCATTATGAACGTCAATGGGCTTCACGGAGATTCCGATCAGTCTACTCACAACACTTGGTGGAAGAAATTTTGGAAGAGCAAAGTCTCTCCAAATTTTAAAGTTTTTTGGTGGCGCCTTTACTATGATGTTGTTCCAACAAAAGCAAATTTGGCAAGACGTGGGATTACAAAAAATGAACTGTGTGATTGTTGTGGACAAAAGGAATCAAGTATGCATGTAATATTTCAATGTGCAACGGAAAAGATGTTCTGGAAAGAGCTTGCTTTATGGGATATTCTTAATTCTTAAAGCCTACAAGAAGTGGACAAGTTCTAAGGATATTATTTTTACCATTACCATGGAATGTCTTGAGCAACTCATAACAAGGGCTTACCTTCTTTGGGTTGAGAGGAACCAACTTTTTATGGAGCACCTAGACGTTCCCCCAGTGCCCTTCCTCAACTTTTGGTTTCTTTCCCGAATGCTACACATACAGATTTGGTGCAACTGTGCGAAGAATCGAGGAAAGGTTATAGATGGTTGAAACCACCAACTGGGAAATTTAAGTTGAACATTGATGCTTCAGTTAATGAGAGTCCTCTTGCTATGCGATAGGTGCAATCATCCGAGGTGATGAAGGAAAGGCAATCTTGGCCTAGGCAAAATCCTTCTAATGGGAACATTGAAGTTGTCACGGCAGAGGCTATAGCCTTACCATCTGGGCTTCAAATGGCTAAGGAACATGGCCTAAGAGTTGATTGTGTAGAGACTCTCTTCTCCTAGCTAATGATTTGAGATCAGATTTCACCTTTCACCATGATGCTTCCATTTTTAGCAATATATGTTTTTTGATTAGGGAGAATGGTTGTGGTCCTTGTGAGTATATTCCTCGCGAGAGAAATATAGCTGCCCACACCATTGCGTTACATGCTTTGAAAGATTCTATCTTCTGTGTTTGGACTAATTGCATGCCCTTATGGCTTCACTCTGTCATTCTCCTAGATATGCAATGAACTATATTTTCCTTTCACACAAAAAAATAAATAAATAAAATACAATAAAATAAAATAATTTTCCTTATAATTATAACTCATAAAAGGAAGCAAGCACCCACTATAAAGGGGGCTAAGGACTTTCAGTGTAACTAGACACTATACTTGAATTTGAAGTATTGTCTATTTCCTTATCAATTTTTTTCCCCTCAAATTCTTTTCTCATCTGGATCGGAAGAGCATCAAACTAACCAGCATGAAAGTATAAAGCTTAAAATATCAAAGAAATAAGTATCAAGAAGGCCCCCTACAATCCCATTGTAATCCCCCAACCCACCCCCACCCCCACAAGGGGGAAAAAAGGGAAGAAAGTATCAACAAGGCGAAGGAAAAGAAACTTTTAAACAAACCTAAAGCGTATGGGGAAAATGGACGTTATTAGTATATCTCTCTTACCCCATTTTCAGATAGTGGCTTTAAAGGAGCTTGGTAAATTCTTGCAAGGCCAAAATCAGCAATTTTTACTAGTCCTTGTTCTTCTCCATCACCCATTACCTGGAAATTGTTAAAGCAAGATCTTTTAGCATAGTTATAGCATCTAGGGTTTTATACCAATATACTAATCAAGATAATGTAAAAAGAAAGGGAGGAAAAAGAATCTATGTAAAGTAGCTCTAGAATGCTATAATCATACCAAGATATTTGATGGCTTTAGATCACGGTGAACAATCCAGTTACTGCATCATTAAGAATTCAATACGATTATTATAAGTTTGAAAGAAAGCAATATTTTCACACACATGATAAACACTTCTATTCTCTAATGGAACCATTAGGCCTGCAATATCTATCCAAAATCTATGTGCCAAACTCAAGAAGATGTTCGATAGAAATCTAATATCCTGTTTGAAGTCCCTGTTGGAAAAAGTATTATTAAGCTAGAATTTTAGTGGCAGAGAATGAGATAACCTCCATCATGGGGAAGAGTGCATGCGTAAGTATATATGTAACCTTGTGCTTTCGAGATTCAATGCTTCCACTTCATTGTAAAAATATTGGGCTCTTGAGATTCAGTCATTCCACTTCATCCAATCACAGAAGATCTGGTTTATAAACACAAATCTTACTGCTACCAATTACAACTAATTAGAGGAATCTTCATCCCATTTCTCCCATATTATATTATATTTATGAATCAATATTGACACTGTAAAATTATCCTCCAAAAACATTATCTGTACTTAATGTCTCTCTCCCAATGATCACTCATTTTATTTCTCATCAACAATGAGTTTTTTCTGTTTATTCATTGTAAATTTACCCAAACGATTATAGAAAATAAACAGCCACCTTTAAGATAATTTAATCACAAAGGCCAAGAAATCGTTAAAAAGTTAAGTTCAAGTTAGGTTTCTATTTTTTGTTTCAAAATGGATTGGGCATAACCATTTTCATTGACAGACTTTTTGAGACCAGAACATACTCTCCACCACCCATCTCATTCCCCTCTAAAACAAGAATAGTGATATAAAATAGGCTGACTGAAATTTTTAAAATCCTAAATTCTCTAGGATTCTTCTAGCCTTTTAATTTAATATTTTAATTGATTTCAATTTTACTCGATTTTATCATGAGAGAAGCAAATGCATCATGGTTCTGAAAACAACACTGTTGATATGAAATAAATGGTAGATCAGTAGTTAATGTTTATACAAAAAGAATAATATGACTATACAGGGGAAAGAAAACAGCATACAAAGCAGTTAAGGATCAAAAAATGCATCACAAAGCATTAACAGATAAATACAGTATTTTAACTGCATTGTAATGTTCCACCAAAGAAATTCACCAAAGAAATTCAAAGAGCCTTGCACTTGAAATAAGAAGACTGCTCTAAATAAATTAATAGGGAGGTATTGGTTTCAAGAAGTCTATCCTCATCTTAGCCATATACACTTGAGTTTGGCATGTTACACAAAGAGAAGTAAAAAATACTGATAGAAGGAAACCCAAAAAAACTAGGAGGGAAGACACACAGAGAGAGAACTCTACTGCTTTTTTTTCCTTAAATAGATTGCAAAAAAACCTTCAGAAACTTCCCTACGATGTCAGAATGTAAAACAATTAAGAAAACGGCATAAGACAAAAACATGAGGCAAGTGTTCTTGATGCTGGCAAAAAATCATCATTGTCTAGTCTTTCAACAGTCAGAGACATGAGTGGCATTAGTTGTGGCAGGATTCAGGACCTTAGGAAATCAATTCAGCTATCCAAATTAGATTGGATGCATGTTATGGTCCTTTGGAGATATGATAGTTTAATACAATAATTAAGCATGAGATTCTTGTAAGATGCATAACCTGTGAAGATAATTTAGACCATTAAGAAGCTGCCACAATAAGGACTTGACGGTGAACTGATTGATTTGCTGGTTCAACTTGTCCCTGTGATGTCTGATGATTTCCTGGCATCATTCAGAATGGTTCAAGCACTCAGTGATACAGTCATTAAACTAGAACACGTAATCCAAGCTGCATATATTTCTCTTCAGTATCACTGTAGGTCAAATCCATGTAACGGGGGTCATAATTATTCAATTCTCACAAAAGTTTCAAAAAAAATGTGAACAGGAGAAATATTATTAGATCATAAAGACGGAAGACCTTTTTGCTATTTACATTATTTCATGATTTCATCTTTCCTCTTAAGAAGAAATGTGCTAAATTAACTGTGACACTAACAATCACTACCAATCAAGGTACACAAATTCAAGAAATTCACTGGATTAGTAAGAGTATGGAAGGTTAACAATGAGTAGATTGCTGTTGATTCATAAAAGATCATATTCAAAAACCAAACATCACCATTCAGAATTAATTCTGAAACAAGGCAGGGATTCTCATTATAAAAACAGATTTCTCCATTAATAATAGCATGTTTCAATTTTCACAAGTTGGTCGGAACCTGGGGAAGGTGAAAGGCAGGACAGACTTGAAGAAACTTTTATTGACTGTGTTAGCCACTTGAACATAACAATAGAAATTAAGGAAATTAAAGGAACCAACAACAGCTGTAGCATACTAATGCTAGACCTAAAAGCAACAGCACATGCATTTTATATTATTATATTATATTTGTATTAATTATTCATATTATGATGCAATCAAGCAAAAATTAGAAAGATGACATTTTGTCTCATATCAAGTTGACATTTTGAGTAAGCATATGAATCTTATAAATCTACAATGTATTTTTGAGAGACACTTGTTACATACATCCCCATAGAATTAAGATTCAGTAAAACAAATGGATGATGCATAACATTGCTAGAAAGACCAAACCTTCTCAATTTTTTGTGTTCTTAACTGTTAGGGCATGTATGGAATTGATTTTAAAATAATTCTCATTTACCCATAAAACTTTTTAACATTTTCACAAAATCAATTCTCAAAATCAAAACTATACACACTTGTAGTTTATATTCACTTTATGTGCAAGTGGCTGTGTGATTCTGAGGCTCTATTTAAAATCCACAGAAAAATACCAACGAGAATCGTGGTCTTGCTCCCTCATTTGCTAGGAAGTTAGCAAACACCAATTCAAGATAACTTGCCTTTCTTTTGTTGCTTCGAAATCCACATCTAACAACAATCATCAGTAACATGCATGCAACAATATGGATGCCCAAAATAATATTTCAGTTGTATGATTTTCTCAATATGTTATTCTATAAATAATTAAGTAGAGATTGGACATGGTTTACTGTTTAGAAAGAAAATATTGTCTTCAGAATGTCCCTATCCAAATATATTCAAGATCAAATTTGGATACTCATTTCATTAGTTGCTCGCTCAAGTGAAGATTAAGGAAAGCATGGTACTTCAAAGGATTAGAAAACACATCAAATGTATAGGTGTCACACATGCCCCCTATACTAATGAGTGCTGATGCCCCCCCCCCCCGGGGCCAAGTCGGTTGAGCAGATGGCTCATCCCTCAACTAACAAGTTACAAGTTCAACAGAGTTTTCTCTTATTTAAAAGGTCAAAGGATGATAGCCAGTGTTTTGAAATGCGCAATGCATGCATGCATTGCACATAAGTGCGCAAATGCTTCTGCAAGGCATGCACTGCGCAGGCAAAGTGTGTCATGCCTATGCACACATTTTGAACAAAATTTGAAAAGTTATGTCCCGATCATAGATGTACTTGATGAGTTGCTCCTGACATTATCACATAAATATGTTAATTTCTTCTAAGAACTTGCACAAGACACTTCAATGTCTAGTGGGAATTTCAAACATCAAGGTAATGAATTCTCATTAGAAATTTTGATTATAATAATTTTGTAGACCAAGTGTTAAGAGATTCCATGGGTTCCCGCAGATGTGTGGTCGAAACTGAGTAGCGAGTGAACTTAGAGATAGGCCCCATGAAAAAACTATAAATTGGGCAAATTATAATGAGAATCGAAATACCAGTCTACCACCACCCCAGATCAAATTCAATAAATCATAAACATTTTGTCAGTTTCAGGGGAAAAGTATTAAAGAGAAAGATCATACATTTATTTACATTCACCATGGACCAGAAATGTATACTTACATAAAGATCATGTTCAGCATAGTCAAAAGCTAGATAAAGTGACATATCTGCATGATTGATGTGCACATTTGCGAGCTTTACTACATTCTCATGCAAGATCTCCCGAAGCAACTGCAGAAATACACCACTATGATTAATATACCACCAAGTGAAAGAATCCCAACCAGAAGTCTTTCGGGAAAACCGATCTGAAAACTTGAGATTTACTAGCAATTCAATGTCTAAATTTTCCATTTATTATAAAGAAGGGCCTGAAAAAAAAAATTTCCAAGCAGGATCGAAGTATTTTCTGTGATGATGTATAAGCTTACTACTAAACCAAAGGCAAGAGGGATAAAATAAATATCACTTCCACTAAACTGAAATTCATGTCATGCCAAAATGTTTCCACAATGTCTTTATTCTGTTTAATTTCTATAAAGAAATGCCAAAATAAAACATACAGAATAAAAATACTGTCCAGGGGAAGTCTCTAACTTCTACAGCCAAGAAACCAATAACAAGAATTTCAAATTCCCAGACTTTCTTCCAAGAAATATTTTTTTATCCTGATCTACTTATTACCCACCTAATTTTACAAGAGTTAGAGACGTTTTTAAAAAATATAACAAACTCTCAATATACGGATACATGGTAGAACACACGAAACTCACAGACAGAGAAAGGGGTACATATACGAGCAACAAAAAAAAAAAGCAAAGAAAAATTTGAGTTTACCATGATTTCACGAATAGCAGTTGGGGAGACACCATCTCCGTCCTTGGATTGCTTGAACTTCTTGATAGCTATGGGTCTCGAGCGACTCGACTTAATCTTCGCTAAGAAAACCAACCCATAGGTACCCTCACCGATTTTCCCAATAACATCGTACTGTTCCAGCCACTCCGGCTTATTACCACTGCTACTGCTGCTGTTGGAATGGGAATTCGGATTATTTGCCCTTCCGTCACCCATTCCCCAAATGATGAACAAATCGAGTCAAGTTCTGTTTAACTGATGGTGATATATATGTATGTATCGCTAGAATTGGAGCTTCAGTTGATGAAATCAAAAACTCCTAAATTTGGAATCGTTGCTCAATCAGCCAATCCAATGCTAAAAACAGAAATATTTGTACTGTTTCGCATCGCTACATTTCTTCTCTGGTTTTGTTCTCACCTGAGGACAAAAGTTGAAGCCCGGCTAAGCCCTTGTCACGTGTTTGGTCGAGTTCATGTTTACCGACTTATAAGCCACTCTAGCCTTGGCGAATGGTAGCTTATGCGCAGTATTCTAAAAAACATGGGGCGTGGAAAAGTGTCAAGGCCAAACATTAAGCTTATACGCGCCTAAACACATCATTGGGTGATAAAAGTGTAACTAATGTGTGATAAAGTACAAAGCGTGATAGAGCGTGGAGCCCAAGCTTCAAGCCTAGGCGCCGCATAAGCATCCCTAAGCGAGCTTTATAGAACACTTATGCGCATATTTGCAAATCAATTCTATTTTTAAATTAGAATACCGTTTTGCTGCTGTGAATCTAACCATTATAACTAAAACAACAATCAATGCAAAAAGAAAAAGGGGGAAAAAAGAACTAGAATAGGGAAAGAAATAGGAAAAAAATTAGAAGTCATTCGAATTATCCTCGTTCAATTTATAGCATAATAACTAACCACTTCAAAACGATGATGAACAAACAAATAGATTCTAGATCTTCATTTTTATGAATGGATCGCCGCTATTAAAATTATAACTAGAACGAGAATAAGAAAAATAGGAAAAAATTTATGAGTGATTTGAATTATCTTCCTCTAACCTATAGCATAGCTAACAACTTTAGAATGATGATGAACAAACCACTGAATTCTACATTCTCATTATTATGAATGCAAACGTCACTATTAAATTAACCAAATGATATCCAATAATGTGTAAGTGATGAGAAGATGACTAAACGTGAATTGAATAAACATATCCAAAGATATATAACAAATGACGAGAAAGATGACTAAACATGAATTGAATAAATATATCCAAAGATATATAATAAATGACGAGAAAGATATATAATAAATCACGCTTCTGACCACTTACTCAAACAAAGGCAACAAATATTCCCTGAAAATGTAATCCATCCAGAGGCAACAAATATTCCCTGAAAATGTAATCCATCAATAAATGAAGCTCCGAAATTACAATACCATGATAAATATGATAAATTATATATCATTGATGATTGCTTGGGCAAGATCGACCGAGCAAAGCTCCTTTTATTCTTTCCAACCCGGTCTTAACTAGTAGAGGAAATTGGAAGAAGTCTAAATTTGATAGGTCTTCTGGACAAATGTCCAAATTAACTAATGCTTGCACCTATGGTAAAAATGGCAATATCATATCATATCATCATATCATATAATATATAATACAAGAGTTTTTAATTGGATTTGGATTCTCAATTGCAATTTTCCCGCCTGTAATTTTGCTGACATCATCATGATGTTGCATAATTTTTCAAAATTCATTCCATAATTCCTCCCCTTCTAAAATCACAAAATTTTGTCTTTATATAATTTTCAAATTTTCCTTTCTTAGAATCCTTGAATCTATGGAAACCAAATTCCAAAAAATATTACTTTTCTATTATTAAAATATATATTATTATTATAATTTATTATTATTTAGTATCGTAGATTGCATGAAAATCATAAAGTTGAATTAAATTTTCTTGAAATCGTGATAGTTTATGTAACATTTTTATGTATTGTACGGGCGTAGTGATTATATATATCTGTGTATCGTGACGCGGTTGTCACAGGGCACGGGACATTACGTTTTAAGTATTATTCTTTACTGCTGTTCTAATTGGATAAACTTTTTAAAATTATTATCTACAAAAATTTTACGTTGCTACTTGCCATGCATAAAACTCTAGGTCTGTAAATAAAAAAAACCATTTGTCTGTTAAAGAAATTATAACTCAATAACTATTGATCTCCATGATCGGGTTTCTTAATAAAAGTCTTCCGAATATACAATAATTTAGAGTTAGTGTAATTTTATCAATATACAAGTTTTGTCAATATCAAGTTAACTCACTAACCTAAACACAAAAAAAGAAACTCCTTCATTAAAACGAAATTTAAAAAAAAATTTGAAAAACTTATAAGCCTCATTTTCGAGTTTTAAAAATTAAACTTTTCTTATTTAGTTCAACACGAGTTTTCAATAATTTATATTAGTTTATTAGTTTTTTATAGTCTTTTTTTATTTTAGTTAGCTCATTTCTTTCTTGTTTTGTCAGTATTTATAAATAATTATGAGTTTTTATAATTTTTTATTATCCGCTACCGATGTAAATTTGAAGGCGAGTAACTGTTCAATTTCTTATGGATTGGTGTTTTTTTTAAGAATTATTCTTTATGCTACTGAATTATTTGAAAATGAAAGCATTATAAACTAATTGTCTGGTATTATTTCTATTTATTTATTTCTTTATTTATTTATTATTTATCTTTGTTTGATTTTCAAAATTTTCATTTCAGAGTTCTTGATAATATGGAAATCAAAATTTATTTCAAAATAGCTTATATATTATAAACAGAAACTTAGATCATAATAACTTAGAGTAAATCAATTGATTTATTTTCTTTTTTGTGTAATAAAAATCCATTTATCTGCATCACACTAACAGTTAAAGACACACAAAACGTCATAATAATATTTGACTAAATTTTATTTTCTTCAAATCTATGATCTAACTTGAAAATCTTTGTGACTATTTTTTTAATATTTGTTTCTGTATCATTATGTTGTAACAATTAGGTTGTAGAGGATGTAAAAAAATTATTTTCTTAATCTTTTTCTCTATAGATGTAAAGTTTTCAAAATATCGACTGAATTCATATTTTTATTTCATTTGATTTAATTGTTATATTGTGACTATTTATTATTTTTTGCAATTTATGTAATTAATTTTTTTATATGAAATATTGGGAATTTATCTCGTTGTGCAACGTACCGGTTAAATACTAATTTATTGATATTTTAATTTGATGAAAATAATAATAAATTTTAGAGAAAATTTTGTGAACAAAGAGATATGAAATCCACAAGAAGAAAAGGAGCTAAACAAAATAATTACTCCCTCTATTCTGAATATCTGATATTATCGAAAGGAACTTTTTAAGATGTCGCACATATATGGTCTCTATTTATATTGAAAGTCTAAGATCCCTTGCATTTCTTCAAAAATATATCTCTATTTAATATTTTAATTATAACTATCAATTTTAAATTTTACTCATAAAAAGAGTACGTTGGGAGGGTATTTTCTCATGGGTATGAAAATTTTTATCTGAATAGGTATCTAGTGAATACGGGTATGTACATGCCTGATGCGTATTAATAGACTGTTAACTAATAATAATAAATAAGTTAGATAGTTTGAAAGTGAAATATAGTAAATCATTAATCGAGTATATAAGATAGCAACTATTAATATAATATCAAAATTATATATTTATTGTTTTTGTTATGTAAATCCGATAACACGTCTTTGTCCAATATTTTATAGGGCGGGTCAAGATAGGTCGGGTCATGGGGCGGGATGGAACGCCATCATGATCTACGAAAGGACTCATGAATTTTTCTCCCTTTCAATTAATGTTATGTGCAACACATTATTAATTGAAAAACTTAGAATAAATCAAAACCTTTATTTAGAATTTTAAAGTTCTCAACATTAACTAATTTAATAACATGATTCTTTCAATTCGATAGAAAAATCCTTTCAAAAAAATAATATAATAAACAATAAAAATAAATTACCACAAATTTATAGGTCAATAGGTCAAATTACTGTATCTAATCATTTCTACACATTTTTAGAATTAAATTTATTAAAAAAAGAAAGAAAATGTTTGGTGGGTCACGAGTCTATGGAGCAAGTCCAACATGACCCGCACCCGCGCCTAGACCTACTGTGGGGTAGACAATATTACATCATACTCATCATTTTGCTCTAATTAGGTGTGGCGGGTCAATCAAGTTTATGGGTTGATGTTCCAAATTATCATCACTAATTACTTGTCTACTAATTATTAAAATTTTATATAGGTTAGACATGTGAATTTACACGACGTGTTTGGATGAGACCAAAATTATAAACTCAAGTATTTTACTATAAATATCTCATAGTGAATTATAATTCTTATATCAATTCGTAATTTTATATGATACAATTGGTATATGAAAAAATCTAATGTAGATAATAATGCCCTTACCTTAACTTGAGATTTACAATTTACACAATCTATATATTTATAAGACTAATTAAGTAGTGGGTTAATTTTTTCCTGCTTAAAACTGGCATTCTAAGGGAATTAAGAATATGATGTCATGCTGATGTCGCTGGTGTCTAATTTATTTTTCTATTTTTATTTTTGTTCACCCTAATAATAATCTATATATCTATATATTTATAATACGAACTAAGTGGTGGGGTAATTTTCCCCGCCTAAAACTGGCATTCTAAGAGAATTAGGAATCTAATGTCACGTTGATGTCTTATTTATTTTTCTATTTTTATTTTCGTTCACTCTAATAATAATCTATATATTTATAATACTAATTAAGTAGTGGGTTAATTTTTTCCCGCCTAAAACTTACAACTTAAGGGAATTAGGAATCTAATGTCACGCTGATGTCTTATTTATTTTTCTGTTTTTATTTTCATTCACCCTATTAATATTTGAATAATACTAACTCAGTAGTAGGTTAATTTTTAATTTTGCATAGTAATTTTTAATAATCTATTTATCTGTTCATCTTAATCTTTTTTTTTTCAAATTTTCAAAATTTTATTTATTACATCTTTTAATTTTGCATAGTAATTTTTAATAATCTCCAATTGTTGATGCAGAACTTTTGGCCTTTAGAGATGCTTTAGATTTTGATTAACCAAGTAAGTGTATCAAATTGTTAATTATCTCTTCCCTTACTTGGGTAAATATAGTAATCAAATTCTTAATTATCTCTTTCCTTTTATATTTGAATAATCAAAACAACCTTCAGGCTGCCTAATCGAGTAAGTTTACAAGCAGCTATATATATATTGCACACATATATTTGCCAGCATTTAACATAGAATATCAATTTTGGAAGCAGTTGCTGATACTTTTCTTTTAATTAATTTTTAGTTCCAGTGATCTAATTGATGAACGTATATCACTTTTATTTTTTGAAAGTTATTCTTCGAATTTCATCACATGCTGAAAGAGACTACTGAACAAATCAATACTTTGATAGACTATTGAAAAAGAAGCAAGAAAAAAAGAACGGAAAGCACAAGTGATGTGCATGGCAAGAAGGAAGCTGAAAGGGTCTACAATATACTGTCGGTCTACTTTATCATTAATCCAATTTTTCTGTCAATTTCAGGAAGACATCACATGTGGAGCCATATAAATTTCACATTTTCATTACAAAATCAAAGTTTAATATTTTCTTACTTTGACATTAGTGCAGTTCTAAATGAATGATTTTGTCAAGAAAATTGGAGGGCTGGGTATCCCCAATGAAATAAAATATTTCAAACAAATTCAAAGAATACTGAGTTTCAACTAATAGATTATGCTTTTGGCAGCAAAGGATTTGTTTTTTATTAGTTTGTGTAATCTTTTTCAATCTAAGTAGAAGCCTTTCTTTTCTATCCCAAGGTCAGTGGTGAGAGAGTGTATTTTTTGCTTTCTGCTAGATCCATTTTCATAAATGATCTTCCTGAAATCAAAGCATTTTGATAACTTGCAATTAAGGGGCACAAAAACATTGATTTATTGTGCCTAACAGAGTCACATGTTTAGTGTCCCCTTATTAATTCCTCAGTAACTCTAAGAGTTGTATATTCTTCTTACGCTAATTTATATTTATCAATGGTTATTATTAGATATTTTGCTTAAATATTTGAAATAAATCTTGCACAAAAATATTGACATACTAGAAATGCTCTAAAGGGACAAATATGAGAGAAATTTTATAAATTTAAAGACAAGTGTTTTAAATTATCAAAAGTTCTATAGACACTACTAGTTTTTCTAGTAGTTATGTACTTAGATACATGAAAAATATTAATGTAACAAATGTAGTGCAAAATGATCTCACCCGCCAGAGATCAGGACTGAATATAGTGTGTTTAATAAAGCATTTTAGTTGAATAAAAATACTAATTTCATTTTCTTACTTTATACAATTTACTACTAATTTGTTAGCCAGTTTTTTTTTTTCAAATATAATATATCTGAACCTGTTTAGAGATTTTATAGTGTGATCTTATTTTTCTAATGTACACATAGTGTCGATTTCTTTTTCTTCTTTTTAGGAGGGGACTTATGTAACATTGAATTTTGATTAAGTAATATCGATGATCAAAAATTTATCACAGTAGATTTTAGCAACCAAACATTTTCCTGACCTTGGTTTAAGCTTCAACAGAAAGCATGTGATTGAATATTTATATTCAATGATCCATACGACTTAAAGGAAGGAATACACGGAGTTTTGGAGATAAGCAAATCTAAAAAGAATGCTGATAAGAAGGAAGAATTGACAATTTCAAGTATTGATTTCATAGAGCTTGATATTAACTATTGTCAGGAAGGTCTACAAAGGTCTAATGATCAATGGAGTAATTGTGTCTTAAGAAGCAAAGAGGGGGGATTGATCTTTCAATATCTTGGATTGCCCATATAGTTCAAACGTGGGAAAACCAGCAAGGGTGCCACATTAAATCCTTAAACACTTCTAAGACTAGTGACAAATAATTATATGATCCTTTTTTCCCCTCTCATCTAGACTTGATGCAGACAAACATATATGAGTTTAACTAACACAAGCCTTGAAGGATCTAGACATACAATCCTGCAGGCTGCAGTATTCTTCAAGCAAGAAATGACCTCAAATGTAATAATTTCATGTACCTGGGAGGCCGCAACGAAGATGAAATGAAGGGTTGTTTTTAGTCGACTACATGGCTCTCGATCCTTTCATTCAAAGAAGATGAAATTATCTGTACTAGCAGGCATTCGAGGTAGCACCCGTTCGACACAGCAGAGTTACATGCCGGCATGAGGGGTCGGCCTAGGGTCGACGACGCAGCTAAAAGAGCTATTACAGCAAATGCCGCGCGTGAGTGAAATGTCGTTCAAGACATTAAAACAAACAAAAGAAATTGTATCGAAAATAAAGAAAAAAGTTAAAAGGAAAAGCACAGCCAAGACTTCAATTCACCTGGGTTATAGTTTCACAGGTTATTTCTCCAGTGGCTGCTTCAAGAGCCTCCAACCGCACGTTGCTACTCTGACTGCTGATTTTGGGCGAGATTCAAATTTTGGGGGAGGGTTCACTGTTCTCTTCGCGGGTGTTGGGGGATTTGTCCGAAGTGAGCGTTTGTTAGATTTCCTCCATGTGAGCTTTAAGGCTTCTTATCTTATCTATTTCCTTAGCATATTTCTTTGAAATCAATCTCGCTATTAGTAGTGGATGGCTTACATGGACGTGTACAAAAGGGTAGGTCTTGGGTCAAAAAGCAATTTCTCGAGAAATTGACAATTCAATTTTTTTCTTTGATAATGACAATCCAAAATTTTGAAGCATCAGCCACAGAACAGTAACACGTCCCTTCTTCCAGACTCTAGTAGGGTTCCTCGTTGTCAAAGAAAATTGGTGGTTTTTTATTCTTGGCCAAATCAGACCCAATAATTGATCGATAGACGCTGAGGAAGACATTGTTCCGTGTTGTGATGGTGGAGAAATGGAAACTTCCTTTTTCGATGGTTCTAACGACTTGGAAATAGACATCTTGGCCAGCAATGAGGAAGACGAAGATGAAGGTCTTGAGTCTCCATTTGAAGTAGGTTAGTTTCGGGCGAAAATTTTCCTTTGATTTGGTGTCTATATTTTTTGAATTTTTATATGGATGAGTTGTGAGGATGAACATGAAATCGGTCTCTCTAGAAAATAAATTGGAAAATAAGAATAAAAAGCCTTATACTGTGTAGTCCAATAAGAATAAATTGGAAAATAAGAATTTTTATATGGATGAGTATTCCTTTGATTTGGATTACCTGATTCGATGTTCAAATGGTTATGTCTTTTACTCTGTTTTTGTAGTGGTTTGGTTAATTTATTGTAGCAGTTGGTGTTTGCTCAGTTGGTACTCTTGAAGTGGAAATGGGTAGAAATGCTATTATTATTTTTTTAAAAAACAAAAATAGATGTTGGTAAGAATTTGAATAAGAATAGATAATCCTATCGGTTAGTGCAGTGAATGTTTTCATATCAGTCTTGAAGTGAATTATGGTCAATTGATGAGTATAAAGAAATGAACAAAAATATTGTTTGTGTTCACTAGTTTGAATCTATGACACGCACAAATTGAGAAGTTTGAATGGAGTTTGTATTGGAAAGTGGACACAGATAATAATGAAACAACTATGAACCAGCAGTGGCAAAAATTATTGCACCAGTCATTAAAAATTCTGCCCTTGTCATGAGAAAATTCTGGATAAGTAGAAAAACCAGCACAGAGAAATTCTACCGTTGTCATGAGTACAAAAGTTTGAAATATCAGCCAAAAAAAATCCTAGATTGGTGTATATTCTCTTTGAATTCTGACACTTAAATCTGCAAAATATTTTTCAATGGTGATTATTATAAATTACTTGGTATTATAAATCACACTTACATTACTTGATGTGTATCACTCAATCATTTTCATGATTTCCTTCATTTTATTCAACTCTTAACATCATATTCAAATATGTATATGTGTGTGTGTAGTTTGGGCCCGTGCGTTGCACGTGGCTGTGTTCATATTTGTGCTTGATGTGGCATCGGGTTGAATTAAACTAAAATTTTAATTTAATGAATTATATTTGATTAGTCTTAACCAATGAAGTAAGGTATGTGAACTATGAAGAGGAAGAGGAGAAGAAGAAGAGATTTTTTTTCTTTGATAAAAGTAATTAAAAAAGAAGATCGGAATTCATGAATATATTTAACTTAATGATAAATTAAATTAAGATTTTGAAAAATAACAAAATTAGAAAACATGCATATATAAAACCTCAATACTAATAACATTAAAAATGAAATGAAATAGAATAATACTATTTATCAGCTGAGATAAAGATCATCACCTCATGTGACAACGTGTTGTTATAAATTGGTAAGTTTAGTGAGTGTTATTTAGTGAAAAAAGGGACAGCTAATGCTAAGCAAAATACATCATCCTAGAGATCCATGGAAAATAGTTAATACATTAAATAAAAATGAGGCTTAAGAAAATTTATAGACCTACTCAAACAAATCATATTCTGAAAATTTGTAAACAGGTAATCTTCGAACAGGTAATAACTGACACAATACCTATAGAGTCACAATTATTTGACTTAAACTACATGAAGAGAACAAAGCCTAATGATCTAAATGAAAACAAAATGAAATTGAACTGGAAATAAACTCTAGTATCTCTAAAATGGAACTTCATAGAGTTTGTGTA
The DNA here is from genome assembly GCA_963692815.1 of Nyctanthes arbor-tristis. Classification (NCBI taxonomy): domain Eukaryota; kingdom Viridiplantae; phylum Streptophyta; class Magnoliopsida; order Lamiales; family Oleaceae; genus Nyctanthes; species Nyctanthes arbor-tristis. The sequence continues at coordinate 29,591 of CAVNYN010201390.1, forward strand.
GTCACAAAAGGTCATCGAGGCCAAACTTCTACATATTACGTCTAAACAAAGAGTGATCTAGTAGGGAAGACAAACGCTCACCCTTGATGATTCCTTAAGGGCGATATATTCATACTACAAAAAGCTTAAGATAGCATCATAAGGTTTTCAAAGATTGAATCTTGTGCACCATATCACCAACAACAAAAGCACAAGTAGTTCTATTTACACAATATGTAGAAAGTTTAAAGTGTGAGGTCATCAGCCTGCGTTGCCTCATTGTTGGCTATATACTCCAATAAGTCATTGCAGTCTGGTGATTTTTGCTTGTCTTTTGGGCCAGATTCAGGGGATATTCCAAATAGGGCACGTTTGACATTTCCTAGTATGGTAGACTTGGGATTTTGACATTGCCTCATCTCCTATTGCACTTGTTTTGTATCCTTTGTCCCACATTCTCAGTATTGCAATTTCAAACCTAATTCATGTTAGCATAAATGAGTTTACTGTCACACAACAAGAATGCACTTTATGAATTAAATGATAGCTATAAACACGTTACAATACTTGACATTTGCAAGCATAAGATCTTGGACCCGAGATTTAGAACCGGACTGTAGCTGGATATGTCTTTTTAGACGCATGTCGATAACAATTCCAATAAGGGCTGAAATTCAGAAACAATATTACAATGTTTAAACAGCATGGTAAAAAAGTAAGAATATTTGTATATCATAAAAACTACAGGAAACAAATGTGCAAACGTTATTTAGATTTTACAGATATTGGCATTGATGTCCATATAATTCTGGAACTGATCAAATTGGACATAGCTATAGGTTGAAGACAGGTAGCATGTTGTGGTCTTCTTTTACTTCTTCTATCCTCGTTCTTCCATTGATAACCCACTGAGTATCTCCAGAAATAGCTTTGAATTCAGCTCTTGTTTTTCTCACAACAGAATCGGAGATAAAGTAAGTTTTGAGTAAATCAAGCTTGTAACGCCCAAGTTTTACAAACCCAAGACGCTACTTGAAACGCTCTTTTTACTTTAAACTATGCGGAAGAAATTACTTTAAACCATGTGGAAATATATATTTTTTTTAAAACGAGTTCGTAGATCCCGGTAGAACGTGAACTGTAAGGAAATTTAACTATTTACTGAACATTTAATACTAATAAGTTCAACGGAGAGATTTAAGCATAAGTTTACATTTTCAGTCAACAGCAGTTTAATTTACATATCAATCTCATAACAAAGTTTTGAACTAAGTAGCCACCTAGTTTAACGTTTTCAAATTATAGTAAAAGCATAACATTTAGTAGCCACTACCACCGGTCTCGCCACCCGCTCTAGCACCTGAAAGGTTTTAGAAAAACAGTGAGCGTTTCGAAGAAACACCCAGTAGTCCCGGCGCACAGCTTAGAAGTTGCAATATTTGCATTAATCAATCATTCAACATATGATTCAGATAATCCCAACAAGTCAAAACATATGCTGCTGCGTAGGCTAGCCAATTCTCATTCAGCCCGTGAGTATATCTTATTTAACGTACTACTCATGACGTATCAAGCTTGATCGTACTACCATGGTATATCATTTTACCTGTGGATATATTTATTTAAATCCACATACTATCCCGGGTACAACATGTTGGTATTAAAACTGAATCAAAATTTACTCAAATCACACACCATGCATTGCAACTCAACCATTTCATTCAGTGCGCATCACTTGAAAGTAAAACAATTAGTTTTAGGAATTAGAGACAACCTTAATTTCGTAGTTGAGTTTGAGCTTTACGGCAAATAACTTCAAGAAATCAACGCGCCTCGTCTAGCCAAGTAGAATAAATTCCAAGTCAAAACTGAGGTATTTGTTTAAGAATTTGCTAAACTTTACATTTTAAATAAAGTGATATCCTTATTCATTTGGCTTAAAATTCCATTAATAGGAGAAATTCTCATTTCAATTAAGGATTACTTGGGAGTTGAGAACTTAGATCCAACCAAATTTAGAAGTTTAAGGATCAAACTGCTAAAATTAGAACTTTTGGATCAACCTAAACATCAACAAAACCATGGGGACTGAAAGAGAACTCTATAAAATTTTGAGATTGAATTAACTTTAAATGAACCTTGTGGGACTGAGTTTTTACATAATACAAACTGTGAGGAGCAAAACAAATCCACACCAAAATGCAGGGGCTAAAGAGGAAACCTGGTTTCAATTAAAATCCCAAATTTCCTGATTCAGGGAAAATTACAGAGAACCGAGAGGGAGAGTGAGGCTGTGTGTTTGACGTTCAATCAATGAGGGGAATGGCAAGTCGATGTAGGGGCAGCGATGAAGTTGATGTGTTCAAGTGAGAAGGGATCACTCGAACTGAGTTCATGGTTTGGGAGAGGAGGTTCAGGCGAGAAGAGGGGTTCGTGAATTTGAGCAAGGCAGAGGTTTTCGATTGAGCATAGAGAGGTCGATTGGAGTCCGGGTTCGAAGGATAGAAGCGCAATGGAGGTTCGATGGGTGTTTCTGGGTTCGGTTGAAGGGTTAGCTTGGTCGGGTTCAAGAGAGACAGAGGAACAGAGAGGTCGACAGTGGCTTGGGTTCAAAGGGTCTGGGGTCGAGACCTAATTCGGGTGAGTCATATAGCTTCAAATTTTCTGTTTGTAGAGTGTTTGGCTCGGGGAGCAGTGGTGGCTGGTGACCGGCGGTGGCGGTGCGGCAGCGCTGGCTGCCCGGTGTCTCTATTTCTATTTTTTTTTCTTTTTCTGTGTCCGACTTGGTTAATGGCTGATGGTGGGCGACGGGTTGTAATGCTATTGAGTTGTTTTGAATTGTGTGTGTATGAATGCCATTGAAGAAAGATGGCTACGTTTGAATGGTCTGCAGAAATCGAATGTTTGAATGTTTGGATAAAACCCAAAGTTCAGTGCTTTGAAACCCCCTTTTTCAAAGGTTGTTGGATGCTATGTGAGTGTGTATGCAATGTAATTTATAAAACATTAAACATAGTACATATATAAGTGCAAAAATTACAGAACAGAGGAGACTTACAGATTAATTGAGGACTAAGCAGGGAAAACACCGAGAAATCCTTGAGTATGTTAAATGTTAAGTTTTTGTTGGAAAGATCCTTGTTTTCACAGAATTGGAGTTAAACTTTGGTGAGGAATTTCAAACTTTGTGAGAATCAAATGGAACCATGAGAATGAGGGGAGTTAAAACCCATATGGAGTTTGAAGAGAAACTGCCGGAACGTGGTTAAGTTGAGGGAGAAAGCATGAGCTGTTTGGCCAAGCTTATTTGTTCAAATTTGCTTATTAAAATGAGCTCAAATAGGCTAGGACGCAAGCTCTCAACATATCCTCTAATATACGGATAGTTCTCTCGGACTGACTGTCAGTTTGAGGGTGATATGCTGTATTAAATGTCAATTTAGTACCCATTGCTGAACGAAGTGACTTCCAGAACCTTGATGTAAATCTCGGATTCCTATCCGACACAATAGATACAGGTACACCGTGAAGTCGTACAATCTCCCTGACATATATACGGGCAAGCTGATCTAAGTCCAGATTCATCCAAACTGGTAGAAAATGAGCAGACTTTGTGAGCCGATCCACGATTACCCATACTGCATCATACTTGCTTACTGTTTTGGTAATCCGACCACAAAATCCATTGCAATGTTCTCCCATTTCCACTATGGTATTTCCAGAGGATTAAGTAACCCTGACGGTCTTTGATGCTCAGCTTTCACCTGCTGGCATACCATACACCTTGCTACAAACATCGCTATACCTCCTTTCATATTTCTCCACCAGAAAGTATTTTGCAAGTCTCGATACACCTTAGTTCCACCTGGATGTGCAGCGTAAGGGACGGAATGAGCTTCAGTTAATATCTCATTCCTCAGTTCTTCGTTCTTTGGTATACAAAAACGCCCTCTAAACATGAGAGCTCGGTCAGTAGAGACCTCAAATCCGTTACTCTTTCTCGTCCCCACTTCTGCTCTTTTCTTTTCTAAAAACTGGTCATCCTTTTGTGCGGCCACAATCCTATCTCTCAAATCTGGCTTAACTGTTAATGCTACCAACATAACCCATTTTTGCTTTGACGGTGTACTGACCTTGATTTTTAAATTTTGAAAGTCCTTAATCAACTGACTCTGTACAGTACCCAATACAGAGTGTTGACCCACATTCTTCCTACTCAAAGCGTCTGCAACAACATTAGCCTTACCCAGGTGATAAAGGATAGTACAGTCGTAGTCCTTGACTAACTCTAACCACCTCCGTTGTCTCATATTCAACTCCTTCTGGGTGAAGAAGTATTTGAGACTCTTATGATCTGTATAGATCTCGCACTTACTCCCGTATAAGTAGTGACGCCAAATTTTGAGAGCGTGCACCACAGCAACGAGCTCAAGATCGTGTGTTGGATAGTTCTGTTCGTACGATTTCAACTGTCTGGACGCGTATGCGATCACTTTCCCTTTCTGCATTAGAACACAACCTAAACTAAGTTTTGACGCATCGCTATAGATCACAAACCCATCTGAACCATCAGGTACCGTCAGAGCTGGTGCTGACACCAATCTCTTTTTGAGCTCTTGAAAGCTCTGCTCACACTTATCGGACCAAACAAATTTAATTCCTTTCCTTGTGAGCTGCATTAAAGATCCTACTATTTTCAAGAAGCCTTTCATGAAACGCCGATAATAACCTGCTAAGCCCAAAAAGCTTCTCACCTCTCCAGCGTTGGTAGGTCTAGACCAATTTGTAACAGCCTCAACCTTGCTGGGATCCACTTCAGTTCCCTGAATTGTCACAATATGACCCAAAAATCCTGCTCGATCCAACCAGAATTTACACTTTTTGAATTTGGCATATAACTTCTCTCTCCTTAACGTATACAACACCATTCTCAAATGTTCAGTATGTTGCTCAGAATTCCTCGAGTATATCAATATGTCATCGATAAACACGATAACGAATTTGTATAAACATTGATGAAAAACTCTATTCATCAGATCCATAAATACCGCAGGGGCATTCGTCAAGCCAAAGGGCATTACTGTAAATTCATAATGCCCATAGCGGGTTCAAAATGCCGTCTTTGGTATATCCGTCGGCTTAACCTTCAACTGATGATACCCTGACCTCAAATCAATCTTTTAGAAAACAGCTGCTCCCTTCAGCTGATCAAATAAATCATCGATTCTTGGGAGTGGGTACTTATTCTTGATCGTCAACTTGTTCAGTTCACAATAGTCAGTGCACATCCTCATACTCCTATCTTTCTTCTTTACAAAAACATCGGTACTCCCCACGGTGAGACACTCGGTCTAATAAATCCTTTTCCCTAAAGTTCCTTTAACTGACGCTCTTCCGATCTCTTGCAACTCTTTAGGTGTCATCAGATAAGGAGCTTTAGAAACAGGTGCAGCTCCTGGCACCAAATCGATGGTGAATTCCACCGGCCTATCGAGTGCAATGCCCGATAGATCTTCAGGAAATACATCAGGGTACTCCTACACCACTGGCACCTGGTCTAGGGATACTTCATCCGAGGGTTTACCCTGAAGGCTAACCAAGTATCCTTGATAGCTTTCCTTTGCCAATAATTTATTGGCTTGAAGAGCCGATATAAGGCGAGGTAATGCCTTAATCCTCGACCCGTAAAACTTAAATTCTTTCTCACCGTTTTTCCAAAAAATTACCTCTTTCTCATGGCACATAATGGTTGCCCGATTCTTACTAAGCCAATCCATACCTAGTATTATGTCAAAATCCTTCATTTCGATAACATTCAAATCTGCCTCAAAGATTAATTCGTCGAAGTCTATCTATACTGCCCTAGCCATTTTATTAGAGTCAATTATTCCGCCAGAGGTAAACTAACTTCCAATACACTACTAGTTTTGTCTCCTACTAAATCCAATCTAGCTAGGCAAGTAACAGATATAAAAGAATGTGTTGCTCCCGAGTCAATCAAAACATAGACAGGAGTTCCAGAGACGGATAGAATACCTGCTATGACATCAAGATCCTGGGTGGCTTGCTCATGAGTCATCGCAAATACTCTGGCTTTGCCCTTCCCTACCTGATCTGCACTCTTTCCCTGACTAAACCTGCATTTCTTAGCATAGTAACCCGGTTGGCCACAACTGAAGCAAAAATTATGTCCCATTCGACACTTTCCCCAGTGATATTTCTTACACTTAGGGCACTGTGGGGACCTCCGCTCCTCTGACCTCCACTCCTCTAACCTCCACCAGTTCCTGTGTTTAGTTTCTTATTTGGGCCATGACCTCTATTCATGTTCTGATTCAGCCACTTTCTTTTCCCAAAATCTTTCTGACCACTCTGGCTTCCAATCTTCGCTCCAGATTATGCTATAGCTTGAGCCTTTTTCACAACTTCCCGGTAGGTGGGGAGATCAAAGGCACACACGATTTGCCTAATCTTAGGTCGCAAGCCTCTCTCAAAGCGCCTAGCTTTCATCTGCTCAGTACTTACTAGGTGAGGGGCATAGCGCGACATTTCCTCAAATTTCCTCTCGTAGGCAGTGATGTCCATATCTTCTTGGAGTAGCTGCAGGAATTCAACCTCCTTTTGATCACGGAGGGCCTGGGGAAAATACTTATCAATCAACTCAGTTTTGAATTGAACCCAAGTCAGATTTCGTTGTTCCTTCTCGGTCCTAGTGCGAGATGTAGACTCCCACCAGTGACCGGCTCCTCCAACCAGCTTAAACTCTGCATATAGTACCTTCTAGTTCTCTAGGCAGGATATATGACGGAAAATCTTTTTCATAATACAGATCCATTCCTCAGCGGCCAAGGGTCCGCCTTCACCATTAAAGGTAGGTGGCAGATGCCTACTGAATTGCTCAATAATTAGCACCGCATGTGCAACTGGAGGTGCTACATGTTCTGGTACCTGAGCTGGTGCTAGGGCCTGTCTCAACGCTTGTACAGCCCTAAGTAAATCCCGTATCACACTTGATTGTGTTGGGCGCACCATCTCCTTACAAAACAAATAATATATTTGTAACACTTGAAACATACAATAACCAACGCAACAGTAACATAGGAAATCCACAACGCTTATTAAACCGAAAAGAGGTATTCATTAAAACAAGCCAAGTCTTTCAAAATGCAACATCATATAACGTCATATGCTAAACAACTAGTAAAGGAAACTATACAACTGGAAATAAAGCATGGTACTAGCCCTGTACAAACTAGATAGGAACTAAACAATCACCCTATCCCTACTCCTCGTTGTCACTATCTGAGCTACTCTGTGCCCTAAACCTCTTCGGTGGAGGAGGAATATCCTCCCAAGTGACGCAAGACTCCGGCTAAGAGTCCTCAACAATCTCCACATCCTCCTCAGGATTCTCCTCAAACTGAAGCCCAAACTCATCTTCCTCCGGATCCTCCTCAACCTCCTCTTTTGGATCCTCCTCAGAATCCTCTTCCTCCTAGGGGTCTTCCTCCTCAGGAGCCTCACTCGGCATCGCCTCATCCTACTGGGGCTCTGGTGCAAGCTCATGTACTGGCTCAGGTTTAGGCTCGGGTTCAAACTCAGGCTCAGTATCAGACTCTGATCCTGACTTGAGATCAGCGAACCCTGGCCGGTACCAACCCCAATAGGCTACTAACCTCTCACTGAAGGTATCAAAATCCAGTGCCACGCTGAGTGACGCATTCCACTCCTCAAACATAGCTCTAGCTGTCAACCACTCCTTACCGCGAAAATTAGTGATCAAATGGCGAACATAGAGCTCCTCACCAATCTCAAAGTCCAGGCGAATGGCTTGAGCACGAGCAAGCCGAAACCTCTCCACATGCTCCTCAATAGATTCCCTCGGGTTACGCCTAAATTTCACAAATGCCCTGAACACACTCCCAACAGGGCTAGGATCACCTCCAGCTCCAGCTGCCATATCTGTAATGCCAGTTATGTAAAGGTCCAATTTAAGTGATGTATCTAATATCCGCTGAACCGAAACATCTTTATTGGTCACACTTCAACATAACATAAAATCAAACATCTTGCCAACTTAACTCAAACACAAAATACTTTTACAACATCAAACATGATAATATTAAAATTTCCATCATATCTATCATATATCATTATTAAAATAGATACAATATACTCACAATCATGCTATAAATCACATTCAAATATCATCTTGGAATTCTAAAACAAAACTTTACCGTGAAGCCGGCAGCGCAAACGGCAGTGAGTGGCAAACTTAAATTAAAATGATTTAATATTTTAATACTTAACTAAAACGCAAGTCTACAGAAATGTAAACCGCGCTATGACACCAAACTGTAATGCCCAAGTTTTACAAACCCGAGACGCTACTTGAAACACTCTTTTGACTTTAAACTATGCAGAAGAAATTACTTTATACCATGTGGAAATTTTTTTTTTAAAACGAGTTCGTAGATCCCGGTAGAATGTGAAGTGTAAGGAAATTTAACACTATTTACTGAACATTTAATACTAATAAGCTCAACGGAAAGATTTAAACATAAGTTTACATTTTCAGTCAACAGCAGTTTAATTTACATATCAATCTCATAACAAAGTCTTGAACTAAGTAGCCACCTAGTTTAACATTTTCAAATTATAGTAAAAGCATAACATTTAGTAGCCACTGCCACCGGTCTCGATCGGCCCGCTCCAGCACCTGAAGGATTTTAGAAAAACAGTGAGCGTTTCGAAGAAACACCCAGTAGTCCCAGCGCACAGCTTAGAAGTTGCAATATTCGCATTAACCAATCATTCAACATATGATTCAGATAATCCCAACAAGTCAAAACATATGCTGCCGCGTAGGCTAGCTAATTCTCATTCAACCCGTGAGTATATCTTATATAACGTACTACTCAGGACCTATCAGGCTTGATCGTACTACCATGGTATATCATTTTACCTGTGGATATATTTATTTAAATCAACATACTATACCGAGTACAACATGTTGGTATTAAAACTGAATCACAATTTACTCAAATCACACACCATGCATTGCAACTCAAATATTTCATTAAGTGCACATCACTTGAAAGTAAAACAATTAGTTTTAGGAATTAGAGACTACCTTAATTTCGTAGTTGAGTTTGAGCTTTACGGAAAATAACTTCATGAAATCAACGTGCCTCGTCTAGCCAAGTAGAATAAATTCCAAGTCAAAACCGAAGTGTTTGTTTAAGAATTTGCTAAACTTTACATTTTAAATAAAGTGACATCGTTATTCATTTGGCTTAAAATTCCGTTAATAGGAGAAATTCTTATTTCAATTAAGAATTATTTGGGAGTTGAAAACTTAGATCCAACCAAATTTAGAAGTTTAAGGATCAAACTACTAAAATTAGAACATTCGGATCAACCTAAACATCAACAAAACCATGGGTGACTGAAACAGAACTCTATAAAATTTTGAGATTGAATTAACTTTAAATGTACCTTGTGGGACTGATTTTTTACATAATACAAACTGTGAGGAGCAAAACGAATCCACACCAAAACGCATGGGCAAAAGAGGAAACTTGGTTTCAATTAAAATCCCAAATTTCCCAATTCAGGGAAAATTACAGAGAACCGAGAGGGAGAGTGAGGCTGTGTGTTTGATGTTCAATCAATGGGGTTAATGGCAAGTCGAGGTAGGGCAGCGATGAAGTTGATGTGTTCAAGTGAGAAGGGATCACTCGAACTGAGTTTGTGGTTTGGCGGAGGAGGTTCGGGCGACGGAGAGGGGTTCGTGAATTCGAGCAAGGCAGAGGTTTTCGATTGAGCATAGAGAGGTCGATTGGAGTCCGGCTTTGAAGGATAGAGGCGCAATGGAGGTTCGATGGGTGTTTCTGGGTTCGGTTGAAGGGTTAGCTCGGTCGGGTTCAAGCGAGACAGGAACAGAGAGGTCGACAGTGGCTTGGGTTCAAAGGGTCTGTGGTCGAGACGTAATTCGGGTGAGTCATATAGCTTCAAATTTTCTGTTTGTAGAGTGTTTGGCTCAGGGAGCGGTGGTGGCTGGCGACCGGCGGTGGCAGTGCGGCAGCGCCGGCTGCCCGGTGTCTCTGTTTCTGTTTTTTTTTTCTTTTTCTGTGCCCGACTTGGTTAATGGTTGATGGTGGGCGAAGGGTTGTAATGCTGTTGAGTTGTTTTGAATTGTGTGTGCATGAATTCCATTGAAGAAAGATGGCTGCGTTTGAACGGTCTGCAGAAATCGAATGTTTGGATAAAACCCAAAGTTCAGTGCTTTGAAACCCCCTTTTTCAAAGGTTGTTGGATGCTATGTGAGTGTGTATGCAATGTAATTTATAAAACATTAAACATAGTACATATATAAGTGCAAAAATTACAGAACAGAGGAGACTTACAGATTAATTGAGGACTAAGCAGGGAAAACACCGAGAAATCCTTCAGTCTGCTAAATGTGAAGTTTTTGTTGGAAAGATCCTTGTTTTCACAAAATTGGAGTTTGCTGAGGAATTTCAAGCTTTGTGAGAATCAAATGGAACCATGAGAATGAGGGGAGTTAAAACCCATATGGAGTTTGAAGAGAAACTGCCTGAACGCGGTTGAGTTGAGGGAGAAAGCATGAGCTGTTTGGCCAAGCTTATTTGTTCAAATTTGCTTATTGAAATGAGCTCGAATAGGCTAGAAGAATTGGACAAAATGTTTTATGCAAATTGTACCATAATAAATTTGAAATTGGATTTTCTCTTAAACAAAATAAGAACTTTAATTGGACTAAGCTCGTGTCAAAAATTCTCGACTCGATTGAGTTAACTAAATTTTGATCTTCGCTTTAGACTTTAAAATCAATTTATTCGGAGCTAGGCGAGCGTGAGACATTAAATTATATTCCGTGACCAATATCATACAATAACAACTAATAAATGGAAAGGTGGTAACGACACGACTTAACTTAATAAACTTTGTAAGAACTTAAATTTTCATATATAAAAATTTCTGGTCGCTACAAAGCTTGTCCTACGGGTGTCCTATGTCACTACCAAATATCATTTCTTGAACTCGATTTCGCTACCAACAGAGGTTGCAGAATTACATAGTATACTTTTTTTTTTTTGGTTATGGGCAAAAAGAAAAACAGAAAAAGGAAAACGAACTTAAATTCTGAACTTAATGATTATGAATATACAAAAAGTTCCCCATAATTAATTTCTGTTTAGAATATTACAACATGATATGAAAATATCCTTCTTAGTTTTTTCCAATAGTAATCAAGAGAGTGTATTTCTTTTACATTAGCACAAGCAACAGGGGATAGTATTACTTTGTTTTACAAAAGATAACATTTTACAGAAAATAAACAAAGTATCAAAAGACGGGAAAAAATTGCACAAGCAGTAAATTATTTCTTCCACCATCTAGCTACATACCTCTGTGTCCATTAGAATCAGGTGTTGGTATTTGGTTGGGGAATCTTTGCTAGTCTTTGGTACAGCTTTTTCAGCAAGCACACCTTTGCTTTCCAACTCCTGTCTTCAGGTTTGATCTCTGGAATCAATTTCAAGTTAGAGCCCATTTTGGCTATCATGCTGTAAACAAAGAATAAGAATTCATAAAGATGCATAATGCATATAGCAATTTATGTGTTATGTACAAAGACATAACTTAACTAAAGAAGTGCTTATTCTTGAAAATTTATTTGAAGAGATTCAAAGACGACAACTGCTTAGGCATGAAAATTTCTAAAGAAGAAAAAAAGGTCAACTAAAGAGATATTAATCTGAAAAATTTTACCAGTTTTGTTATCGTCCAATGAATGGTGGATGAGTCCTTATAGAAAGGTTTTCAAAAGAAATGCTATATATATAGAAGCAGAATACGTATGGTTCTTCCATTTTCTTTTTCTATTTTGTATAAATCAATCAATGAAACGACATGTTAAGGCTTTTTACAATCGGTAACAGTAGTGGACATGCCTATCTTAACATTGGAATCTGCATAATGCAAAAGAAAGACAAGCTATAAACTTTTAATAAATGATCTGTAATGGGCTCTGTGAATACCCAATAGATAAACTGGAAATTCTGAAGATAATACATAGTTTTTGCTTTTTCTGTCTGCAGTAAGGTTTTTACTGTTCCTATCTGCAGACAGGACATGACAGCTTCAGATTTTGTATATCACAAAATATCTCTGATCTAATGACCAGTAAATTTGAAATATCTAATGTGTATAAGTTTACATGTACTTAAGTATGGCTGAGATAGGTTAATAATTTAAAAGGATACTATAGTTCAAAAGCATTAACCATATTCAAAGATTAATTTAGAATAGTAAAATTTATGTACAAAGCCTGTTTGGATGTTAAGTGAAAATTGAACAAAATAATATGTATATGGATTTTCAGTCAAGAAATGTAGAAGTAAGAAAAGTAAGAAACAACATAAAAGTAAAGCAATATCTTTAGTTATAATAAGTCTTCAGCAATATTATCAAAAAGAAATAAACTACACACATATCACTAACCTTAAGTTCCCTGTGATTATTGTTAATAGAAATTAGCTTCAGATCCAGCCCATTCAAGACGAGAGAAGAAAAAGTGCCTGTTCATAAAGGCTATTTAAATGAGAAATCTATTTAGAAGAATTCTGGATGAAAGTCATAATATAAGAGAGAAATGTATCACTATATTGTGCACAAAACCAAGAGAAGATGCTTATAATAGATGAACAGGAAACTGATGTATGTCTAACTCAACATGGGAAAAGAGAAGATTTACAACATCACAAAAACAAGTTGAGAAGAACTATTGATTTGCAACAATTGCAGACAACTTTGCACAAATCAATAAAATTTTAACCGAATCACAGCGATACCTCCAGGACACAACACATATTGGCCTTCCATATGCACCACATGGGAGAACCCACATGTGGTTTCCAGGACCAACATGTGGATTCTCACACTGTACATGGGAGACCGACACGTGTTTCAGAGGTTTTTAAATATTATCAGCACTCTTAGCCTTTAGCATTCATCAATTAGACTCCAAAGGACAAAATTTTAGAATTATAATAAGTTGGGATAATTTTGTCAATAGATTCCAAGATTTAAAAAAAAAAAAAAAAAAAAAAAAGAGGAATCTAGATAAAAAACTACATTGAAAATTTTCAAAAAAAAATCACCCATGGAGAGTTATATTTATATATATATATATATATATATGATCAAAAGATAAAAATGAAAACGGAGTAACAAAAAAAGAGAGTAGACCATTGCTTAATTTTAAGCAATTGATAATGGTTAACCTCGAGGCTTTAGCTACAACTAAAAAAAAAAAAAAAAGAAAAGAAAAGAATACTAATAGATTCATAAAAAATGCAGCTGGAATAAACATGTAAAATTATTTTCTAAAAACAACTCACGGCACGATACCTTCGACTTTTTTTTTGTTTTTCTCAAGCACTGCAAGAACAATTTCACCAAATGTGAATACACATACGTTAATATAGATACATATTCATATATATATATATATATACACACACGCGCACACACACATGGAAACACATGGAGACATAGAAAAGAAAAATCATAAGCAAAAAATGAATAAGAGGCACATTTCTTTCATTTTGAATATGTCACACACAGAACCGACTTGATCAATATCAACCAAATCCTCATCCGAACAAAATTGACCCACTCTTGTATTCTGTACTTTTTAAATACCCTCATGCCACTCTGATTCACCTTGAGGAAATAGCAAAGGATATTGTAAAGGATCATAGCATCTAGAAAAATAATCTACTTTATGCTTAGCACCAGAATGGCAATAAATACATATATCACGCATTCTAACATCAGCTATGGGTCCTCTTCTACCCATAATACTACAATTTGTGATACAGAAGGAGCATTGCAAACCCGTTGATCTTGATCAAGACAATGCCTTATTTGTATTACATGCCTTTCTAGACCAGGAGTGTTACTTAAACTTCGAGAAAAATAAGCATAAGGATATATGGCTAAAATTTTCCTAAGTTTTTGTAAAGTAATTTCTGATAATCTCTCTGATAGTTGCAAGCGGTTTTGTAGTTCATTTTCAGTATCGTAAAAATATAGCTGTAAATATGATGGACGTCTGTCTAGAGGTAAAATTTCATTTATATAATGATACACTTGCCCTTAAGTTCTAAATGTATATATACCTTTGTTTCTTCTACACAAATCCTTATCATATTTTACACCAAACAATGTGAAAGCAAAGTCATTATTATAAGTCCAAACATGTTTTTTGAATTCTATAGATTATTCAGATGATGATGTAAATAACTCATGTAATTCATAAGGTACACTGTTTATACGTAATTTTATCTTTCCATCAGAACAACAAAAACTAGCAATCTCATTTTCAAATTTCTTAGCATTGCAATAAATACATACAGTAGGTTCTTTTAAAACATGGCCAGTAGATGGCATATATTGTAAACTAAAATTTTCTGAAGGTGAAGCATCATTGTGTAACAAACCTAAGTTTCCACACAAACTAATATTACCCTCCTCAATAGTCTCAACACTACCAAACTCCATATTCATGCGATTGATTTCAACCTCTTCCATAGCAATATCATAACCTAGTACACACGTTTGAGACATAATAAGCCTATACTGAGCTTTGATATATTTTACAGTGAATGACTTACCCTAAAACTCTAATAGCCATCGTATCTTGGTCTCTACTCCAAGAGTATTTTACTTGCCTACTAAGACTTTCTTGGGTATTGTAAGTCTACAAATAGCCCCATTGTATTGAGAATAAATATACAATTCACAAGTCTCTCCAACTTTTCTTTCTATTTTCTATTCATTCCTCCTAGTTTTTAACATTTTATCAGCACGACACGCTCCTAAATATTTTTATTTCCACCGTTTCTTTTAAAGAACTTTCAAAGCTTTGGTTATTTTTTAATTCTTATTTCTTCATTCGGTTTCGGTGAATAAATCCAATTTCATCCAATAATTGTTAATTTTTTCTCTACATTCTGCAAAGGGTTTTGTGGATTTGAAAGTTTTTAACATTAGTGTTTTCTTTAAATCACAAACCCACTGCCCAATTTGAGTGCTTTGGTTATTTATTTCAAGATCAATTTCAAGTTCCATGTTTTGAAAATAATTGTCTATATAGATGGTATCTTTATATTGGATACATCTATACATCTATATGGATGTATCCAATCTTTACGAGCACGGTTATTTTTTCTGCTTTTATTTGTTATTTAATTCTTGGTTGGTTTAATTGTTAATATGATGATAATATATCTGATTCATTATGGTTTCTGAAGAATCACTATTATGTCTTATATTCTTAAAGAATATAATTGGCTCCGGAAGAGCCTTGACATATATATATATATATACATTATTAATCATGGTTCCTTAAAGAAACACGATCGTTCAAAAATCTATCAATAATCTCGAAGATTATTGTAATTTAGATATTATCTTTTGTGATCGATGAAGAATCACAATTTATGCCCTATACTCTA
This sequence comes from Nyctanthes arbor-tristis, assembly GCA_963692815.1. Classification (NCBI taxonomy): domain Eukaryota; kingdom Viridiplantae; phylum Streptophyta; class Magnoliopsida; order Lamiales; family Oleaceae; genus Nyctanthes; species Nyctanthes arbor-tristis. Next base: position 45,121 of record CAVNYN010201390.1, read on the forward strand.
GAAGAATATAATTAGCTCATGAAGAGTCTTGGTATATACTATTCTTGTAGTTCCTGAAGAATCACCAATTACATCTCATATTCCAAAAGAATATAGATAGCTTTAAAAAAAGCCATATAAGACTTGTGATTTGTCGTGATTCCTAAAGAGATACGATTATGCAATTCTTAATAGTCCATAAGATTATTAAAATTATGTTGTGATTCTTGAAGAATACAATATGATCTCATCATATTCTAGTTGAATATGGTGTGCTTCTGAAGAGTACGATATATGAGATTTAGATTTCTGTTTCCTTGAAGAAAAACACAGTAAATAAATATTCCTGAAAAATATTTCATATTACTCATTATGAAGTAACTATTTCTTTTTCGTTATATGCATTATTTATTTGTTATTGTATTATTTATATTTAGTTAATTATTTTAGTTAGATTAACAGAGTGTTTGGCAACTCCTCCAGATTATAATTTCAGATTATAATTTGGATTATAATCTGCCACACAACGTCATTTCATTGGTTTCACTTTTTTCAAAAGGTTAAAAAGTAAAAGTCAAGCTGGAATTGTTTACTTTTTACAAAAAAAAAAACCAGTAAAATGATGTCACGTAGCAGATTATAATCTAACTAAATCATCCAATAGTTGCCAAACACTTTGTAAATAAGTTGTTGCTCCCGAAGTAGCGCAACCAATTGTAATATTCTGAAGAATGTTACATGCCCTTGAAGAGCAATTTATATTGGATTTAAGGATCTAATTATTTGTAATTCAATATTCCTGAAAAATATTGATCTATTGCTCCTAAAGTAGCAATAACTCAAATTGATCTAAAAGTGTAATTTAATATGTTCCTGGAGTAGCATATGTCTTGACGGCTATAAATATTGATATCTAAAACAATAATCCCTGAAAGAGGGTATAAATATTCATATCATGTTGATATTCCGATCTTATGACTTTACATATTATAAAGTTATACTAATAGCCAATATTACCAAATTTTAATTAGTTGCACGTAACATATCGACAAAAATTATTTCTCATGGGCCGTTGATGTTTTAGTTCATCTGAAATCAAGTGGCTTGGATAAGACAACAAAAGAAGGAGACGCATCTAAGCATTGTGCAAAAGCACTTAGTTTCCTTTGTTATTATGTCTAACTCAAAGTTAATTACTCTACCATCAAAGATCCACATGATATATGAAAAATCATGAGTTCCGCCCCACTAGTTTCATTGCATTGCCTGAAGCAAATGCAGCATCTTATCGTGAACAGTTGGTGAAGACATGGGAAAACTCATAAACAAAATTCTAACAGTTGATGCATAACATCATCCAATACTAATAGCTCATCTAAAAGGGAGTGTGAAAGTGATTGAGCACGTACTTGTTGTACAGTAAAATACTTCGTGAATCTCTAACTAGTAATCAATCAAGGGAAAAGAGAAAGTGTAGATTATTTTCCTTGATTATGATGGTCAAACGGTGACTCACTTTGATGTCTTCGATTTCTTTGTTGACCCAAAAGGAAACATTGGTAAGTACAACTATGCATACTATTCTTCAAAATAAAAAAAGTATTTTATGAAATGAACATTAGCAGAAAATAATGTTAATACTATTTGAATTGCATCAAACATCGTCAAAAGCTCCAGAAGAGCTTGTAATATTTTGATAAATAATACTAAATTGTATATTAGTGATGCACTTTACTTTAGCAATTTCAAGAGAAACTTGCTGATTTTTAAAGATATCCAATGGATATCACATTGAGATATTGCAAAAACATAATGACATTTTTGCAAAAAATTTTTTTTGTATTTAGCTGAAAGCAGATAAAGGAAATCTATCATTATTCTTTCCCCATGTAGCATGTCTTGGGTTGAGAATCTGATGTCTCTTACTTAAAAAGTTTTGATAGTGTTGATCAAATACATTACTTGCTTTATTGGACTAGAAGTTCAATATTATATAATTTTATTATTTAACATGACCAGTTAGACCATCAAGATTTGTTAGTAATAAGAACTATCGAGAATCATCAGAAGAATAGAAGATTCTTCCATTTAAACGAATTCTTATGTGCTGCAAGTTCTCAGGTAATTCGACTATTAATAATCACTAGCTATTTGGAATTGAGTTCCAAATATATCTAGAAGAAATTTAGGATGAACCGTGTGGGCCCCTTTCACCCTCTATGTGACATTCTAGATTATTTATCAATTTGGATTCACCAGAGGTCACATGTCAAACTCGCAACCAGAAGTTTACAAGAATATTTGCTCAATTGATTGATTTTGAACAGAAGTTCCAAATATCGTAAAAGACATGTATCTTGCTAGTGAATTTTATCTCAAAAGTCATTAATTATTCATATAATGTTTGGGATATTAATTGCCTATAGTTTGTAAAATAATATTATACGCCTCAATTTATTTACTATACTATTAGTTGACAATACTCATTTGTATTTAAGTGATACTGATCTTTCACTTGCAGCATTATTTTTATATAACATGCCAATAGAGTATATGACACCCTTTATATTTGACTTACAGTCAGAAACCTCCATCTAAAGTTGATAAGCACGCTTTATATAGTCACTCCACCACAATAGTTAAGATGAATATTATTGTAATGCTGAGAATATACAATGGATTTGAATCCTTATTTGTATGCTTCATCCATGAAGGATGATATATTGTATCATATTTTTCTGACTGTTCCTTAAGCTAAACACTGAACAGTCTCTTTAGCATTAGGGGGAGGAATCGATAGTTAGTAACAAATATATGAAATTCTCAATTGTAATCCTCACATGTATTATGCAAATTTGAAATTTGCAATAGCATGCATTTCAGATCACTGACTGCATAGTTACCAATAGATATACTATGTTAAATGCCCCATCTTGGATTGATATAAAATCCTATAAGAGGATTTGATATATTAATGACATGCCTGAATCATGACGTGATTGATTCCAAAATAAACATCCATGAAAAGGGTATAGAGCAAATACTTGTGATGAACCTTTTGAGGCATATACTCTAGAAGAGTATATAGATATAGCTAATTAAACAGTGCCTAAAGAGGCTCAGGTACATGAAATTACTGAAATAATTAGATCTCGATAAGTTATGTCCATACTGAGACAAGATGGAATCGAAAAGAAATAATAGTCGACAACACATGATCTACACATGCTTATCAGCTCAATAAATAGCGAAGATGATGAATTAATTTCATCAAAATTGTTGACATTGGATATTGGCTAACATAGAAAGACAATCCTGCAAATTGTTACAATGTCAATTATATAACAATTGATAATATGCTAAAAGAGCATTAAATATGTGGTGGATGTTATTGAAACTTGAAGTTTCATTCGACTGGCAATATATGAAAATATATCATTAGATTTGGTATGCTTGAATGAAGCATAAAAAGAACTTAAAGTTCTTGTACATTATCAATTAAGACAAAAGAGATACGCATTGTACTCTTTTTTTCCTTGACTAAGGTTTTGTCTCAACGGGCTCTCCTAGCAAGGTTTTTAACAAGGCAACATCGATGACGTATCCAAAAAAATTATGTACTCTTTTTCTTTCACTTAGATTTTTTCCTAAAGGGTTTTTCCTTGTAATATTTTCACAAGGCATATTCCTTGTGTAATAAATGTCTATGACGTATGTGATGCTGATCCTCAATATAAAACCCCTGAAGAGTGGATACCGCCTGAAGTAGAATATATTTCAAAGTATTGAAGATATTGGAGAGATGTAGATGGCTAAGCATGAGAACCATTGTGGCCGAAATCAGGGGGAGCAGCTGTACTCTTTTTCCTTAGATTAGTTTTTGTCCCACTGAGTTTTTCTGGCAAGGTTTTAATGATGCAGCAATTGGACACCCCAAAGTTGATCAGAATTAATTGTACTCTTTTTCCTAGTTTGGTAGGTTTTTCTCCCATTTGGTTTTTCCCCAAACGAGGTTTTTAACGAAGCAGTTAATGTATAGATAATCATTTAAAGGGGAGTACTGTAAATATATTTTAGATTGAATGATTTACCCTGAAACTCTAATAGCCATCGTGTCTTAGTCTCTATTCCAAGAGCATTTTACTTGCCTACCAAGACTTTCTTGAGTATTGTAAGTCTATAAATAGCCCATTGTATTGAGAATAAATATATAATTCACGAGTTTTCTCTCCAACTTTTCTTTCTATTTTCTATCCATTCCTTCTAGTTTATAACAATAGCAAACATTCATTCAAAGAAAAAATTATATTATTGAGGGAGAAGAAAGTAGAATTCACCTAACACATATGTGAACAACCTTGAAATAACTAAATATAGCAAATCAAAAGACAAAGCATTGGAATTTACTTTGACATGGCGACAACCACAATACATTGTAAACTCAAGTGTATAGACAAATGCATACACGTTAATATGATAAAGATATACAGACACATCGATGTGATGGTTAAAAAAAAAAAAAAGAGAAGGAAAGAAAAGAAAGAAGAGAAAAACATTAACTATCTACACTTACATAAATGCTCACCTTGTTTGATGCTTAACACAAAACTATACTCCACTGGTAACTCACTCTCAATTGGCACATCATGCATAATTGTTTCGAAGCTATCTTCTATATCTACATCAGTGTGACGCAAAGAAAAGGAAACATCATTAGACATGTACACTTTTGATGCTAGCAACATAACTGTATACTGTTAACTCACTTTCAATCGGCGCATCGTGCATAATTATCTCAAACTCATCTTCTATATCTACATAAATATTAGTTCAATTCATAAACAAGGTATGAGAAAAATAAGCAGAAAAGCGCGTGAACCTATAGAAAAAACACTCTATAAGATAGAGATTTAGTTAACATTCAATTTTTGTTTCAAAATAAAAATTGGTCATATCAATCACAGAGAATCCACATATAACATAAAAAATTTCACCACCAATTTCTACTTATTCTATATCTATTCTGGAATAGAAATAGAATGCTGACATAAATAAATCAAATTCCCCGTCCCCGCAAATCCATGTACAAAAAAAGGGGAGGGGGGAAGAGAGGATAAAGGATTACATACTTCATCATAACCTAACATGTGACTTGCAATCAATACCTAGATAGCCACAAGCCTCCGCCATAAATTTATACCCAATAACTTTCCAGCAATTCTTGAAAGTGAATATATAAGAAACTTGAACAAAGAATTGATTAAACTATTATCAAATTTCTGAAAAAAATATAGGGGCACAACGTATATGTAGACGGAAATACCTAGGCTGATCTTTAGATCTTGGATATATGGCAGTGCAGTAAAGTAAAGAAAATGTTCAAATCACATATAAATTGGGAAAAAGGATAATAACAAACACGCAAGTATAAATGTACAGTGCTAGTATGAACAAAAAATGACAACTCTTGTCTTTTCAATAGAAAATGATGAAAGATCAATAATAGTCAACAACTACACACCAGCTCAATAAAAGAAGAAATTATTGATCCTCATCTTAACATTTCGAAATTACAAATACTAAAAGCACATGTATGAGAATTAACATAAAAAATTAAACATTTTTTTTAACTTTGAGGGCAAAAGAATTAATGATTAAACCGCACAATACACAACCAAAACGGAATAGAAAAACCCAGTTGATTATAGTTTGGTACAAAACAAAAAATTTTGCTTGAAAATTTTTCAGGTAAATTTGTAAATTACAGGGTAAATTTGAAATTAAATGAAGCTAGTGAGTTTTATCAAATGAAGCTGTTTTCAAACAAATTTACTGGGAAATTCTAACTCACCAGATAAATTAAGTAAGAGCAAGAAGTAAGAGCATCCCCTGCTCAACCATGTTATCAATTCCAGTGTTTGGTTTGTCCGACGGCAAGCAAATGAAGCTGCTCACTATGGCTCAATGATGTACTCAAGGATTTGAATTATAGTGATCAATATAATTTTACCTATTTCAATAAAAGAAAAGGAGAAATAGTGCAAAAGATTGAAAATGTTCATACTTCAGTGCCGAGATGCAACAAAAAATGGCTAGAAAATGGGAGATTGGGTTTTTGGGGGGGGGGGGAATTAACAATATAGATGCAGGGAGGGAGCATAGAAGCTAAAACAATATGCCTACTATTTTCCATATTTTATACTTGGAATTTGGAATTGGCTATTAAATCCTTCCTTACGACATTAGAATGCACATGGAAAAATACCTACATAAAACAAATAGTAAATATTGTTTCAAGAGCAAATATAGTTTTGATTCCAAATTATGTGATGCCTATGTATTTATTTTTTATTTTTACATTTTCACATATTTGATTTTATTCAGGGAGACTTCAGGTTTGATATAATAAAAGTCTCAAGTGTTGATGTAAAATATGCAATGCATGTAATTAGGCATCTGCCATTTAGTTTAGTCTTTAAGGTACATCTATAATAATATATAAGCTATCTAGTTACAAGCATATATTTATATATAGAGCACCTATCCCTAATAACCTCACGTGAGTGATCCATCAAACTTGATCTGACATGATTAAAGAAATGGCACAACTACTAATAAGATTATTTTGTTGTCTCTTTTGTTTAGCTAGAAACAAAAAGAATTTACAATTAGTATAAAATTTACTGCCAAAGGCATTAACTTCCAAGGAAGCAATGAATTTTATAAAAAAGAATAGATTTCATCTCATTATATTCTCACCAAACTATAGAAGAAAATAAAGAGAAAAATGGGAAGTTCCATAAATTCTATAGATAAGAAATAATACCTCCAAATCACGGCAAGATTCTCAAGCAACAATATTCATAGTACTCTTTGATGGCATAAACAAGCATTTTGATTTTCAAAGTATAACAGAAAGTCCTTATTCTATAAGAACTCTTTGAAAGGGAAAAAATCAAAAGCAGCACCCAAACTTAAGCAAATCACTACGTCGGTAGACTGAAATTGCAAATATAAAGCAATGTAAGAATAGTAGACTGAAATTGCAAAAATAGTAAGAATTAACACAATTAAAAAAACAAAAAGAGAAGGACAAAAATCACACAAGATTACTAACTCACCCGGTAAGAGTCGGGGGAAGCAACTGAACCTGGCAAGAAAAGGAAGAAGGGTGCTGAGATCGGAAGAGCACACGTCTGAAACCCCCAAAAAAAAAAAATTGAATGATATAAAAGAACCTGGCGAAACTTCGCAACGGAGACCCGACAGCAATTCAGCGGCAACACCTCAACACCAATGCATATCAGAAGTCTGTTGCAACAGCAGCCAGCTTTCTGGAAGCAAAAGAAGATTTTGGTGGCCAAAAGACAGTAGCTAGTGATGTCGCGCTAGGGAACTTTAAGCAACAGTGGGAATTTTTTAGAGCTTCTTCAGATTCAGTAGCAAGATCTGGATGGAAGGAAGGTAGGGTTCAGCCGAAGGAACTTGGGAATTGGGATCCAATTTGAGAGAGAACGATAGGAGAGAGAGAAGCAAATGCACACAAATGAGAGGATTTGGTGACTCCACGTGAGTTACAAAAGAAAATTAAAAAAAATAAAAGAAAAAAGGTATGCCCAAAACTACGTCGTTCTGGGCGATGATTTTGACCAATCTAATTGCATTTTGACTATTTTCCCTTTATTATATGTTAGGATATATAGATATATATGTATATATATATATACACACATATTTGATATTTCTAACTATGAATTCCAAGCAAATCAACTTATGTGATGGCTACAATGTATTCCAACATGATTTAAAAGATGAGACAAAGAAGTAAAGCTATAATATTGAAAAAATATTTTATTTCTATGTTTTTGTTCGAATTTTGGGTCAGAAAATTTATTTAATTTTTTTAAAAATAATTCCCAAAGCATGTATTTCCTTTCACTATTAAAAAACGATAACTAGTTTCCAAAAAAAAAGGAAAAAATAATTAGCAGCGATAGATGGATAAAAAAACTAAGCTATTGAATCTTTAGATTAATTAATTAATGAAGATAAAGAGGGAAATATATATAGCCAAATTAAGAATGCAGTTAGATATAGCCCGCTACTTTAGCTCCAGCTACTCACATGATCCAACACCCAATAAAGGCCCCCACACCAAGGCTTAGTGGTATATCGTTTGATATATAGAATGACATCTTCAGATGTCAAGTTCCCTTAGCTGAAATATGTACAACATTGGTAATTGAGAATTCAATTGCAGGCCTATACCCTCCAGACTGGTTTGTATCGTATGCGGTTAACGGCCAGCAGGTGAATGGGGCAGATGCACCACGGGCAGGCTTGCCAGAGGGTAACACCTTCGGCCTATATACCAGGGTGAGCTCACTTGCTCTTACTATCACATGTTACAATATCAATTTCGCAACATGTTATGTTTCTTATTTAATGAGGTTTGGTTGAAAATACAATGTTGTCAATGTGACTTCCCTTTTGATGTGTTATATCAAGATGCTTAGCAACCAGATGCGGTGAAGGACTATATTTGCACTTACAACACACATCGCTCATGAATTGGACATTGATATGGCTGCACAATTTAGATTAATGTATTAGGACATTATTTATCTCAGGGTCCACTACTCGATACTTGGTCGGTGGATTGACCCTTTTTTTATTTTTTTGTGGTGTCTATTTTCAACATCTAACGGATCTGTCACTTTGGAGTTTGTAATTGTATCATTTGGTAGTATTTTCCCAGCTAGTATCATCTACATGGGAAATTCTAATGGTTTTTATGGATGGAAGGGGTCTGAACACTTTGGTTGTAAGCTTTGTATGATCTTATGGTGATTTTGTTATACTTACAGGAAGGCTAACTCATGCGTATAGGGGAGAGATTCTATCAAAAAAAAATTTCCCCTTTTTTGTATACATTTACACTTAAAACACTCTACGATCTATAGGTGCAATGGAAAAGGGGTTAGAGCCTCTTTTAGTGCTTATTTTTTAAACATATAGGTGAACATGAACTAACTAAAAAGGCAACTGGTTAGCATAAAGTAACAAGTATAACTCGGAGCAGCCTAGGACATTGAAAAGGCAAGGTTGAAACGAGATTCTTCTAATCAAGTTGTTAATTGCATAATAGAATCAATCAATTCATGCATCACTCAGCATTTAAATCAGTTCCATGACTTTTATTCCATAGTGAAGGCACCAAAGGATATCAGTTGTTGACATCTTTTTTATAAACGAACTATTTGAGTAGTTTTCTTATGGTCAATTGGTACTATAGTCTCAATCTACTTGGCAAATAAGGCCTCATTATTGTACATTCCAAGAGTACTTCAAGTCTTGGTCGCCTCTTCCTCACTGAGTTCCTATTAATCTCAATTTCTTAATTTTTTGATAATCACATTGTTCAACATATCCGAACAAATGTAAGACATAGACAAAAAAAATTATATATATATAATTCCATCAATGCCATTAAACCTAGTAAAAGTTACAGTTCCGAACTAGTAAATATACGATACACTACTATGTTTACATAACTCGTTACATAGCCCACACCATTACAAGAAAACACTATAATGTTGCTAAGTCTCTGGCTCTCTCTTGTTCTTATCGTATGGAATGGTCAACTTTAGTGTGATTTTCCCACCTTCGGCCATTGTTTTACGTGCAAACATATCAACGAGTTGGCAAACACCTTCATTCCAGTTTGCCCGTCTTCACTTGCATGTCGACTTGCAGCACTGCTATCTTCACCATCGTCCTATTTGAAGTAACTATACTCAGTGCAGTTAAAGAACAACCTTCCCTTGTTTTTGTCATATTTAGTTACCAACCATCGTTGTATGCCTATTCTACAAATGTAAAATTCAAATCCAAAATGAGCTATAGCGACTTCCAACCAGTTCACAACAAAGAGAAATGAACTCAACTCACACTAAATGATCTTAATTGAAGTCTAGAAGGGTAAAAGGAATCAACTGATTTATTTGAACCGAAATCAACTTCTGCATTGACACAAAACGCCATCTCAAATGTTATTATATTATAAACACTTATTATATTGATTATAATCAAATCAATACCAGATTAATATGTTTGTGACCTATTTTTAGTGAATAACATGTTAAAACATATAGCTAGTAATGGTTGACCTATTGTTGGCACATGTTGAGTATATAGTTGTGATATTACAAGGTTAACACAACTAAATAGGAAAAAAAATAATTAATACTCCATCAAACACCTATTCATATACATACCTTTACCTGAAAACAAGATTATCCACATAACACTCTAAAACATATTTTTCGCTTATTATAAAAATTAACAAACATTCACAAATGTATAAAATGCCCTAAAGCAAATACCATCTGCTACTTCAGAACTCTGCTTCAGAACTTAATATTTCAATTCTCTGTATACACCCAACTATTACAGATTAATAGCAGGAAGAAAAATGGCAGCGAAACTAAATTAAAAAGCCACAAATGGATAGTCTATTTAACTCAATTACAGATTCGTAACATTACTAACAAATTAATCTCTAAAAACCACATGTCCTTCATTTCTATTTCCATTAATCCCCAATCAAGATATAAAATAAGCACTTATTATATTAATTATAATCAAATAAAAAACAATCCGTACCTAAGATGGTGAGATTAGTGTAGAACGGATATTGCAATGCCCAGAATGAACTCGTGACGTGCAAAATGGAATGCATTCGCAATGCCCCAATCAAACCCGAGAAGGCAAGCTCCACCCAAGCGAAGTCAAACAGAGACGAATCTCGAAGCTGAAAATCGTGCTTTCCTCTTGGAGCTTTCTAAACCCTAGATGGAATTGGGAGAATCCTAATTTTGAATCGCGTTCGAACTAGAGAGATAGCCATCGGGTTTTGAAATGTCTTTTTTTGTTTTATATGTTGCACGAGATACTGGTTTTAACTTAATAGGGGCATTTGGGTCATTTTAATTGATTAGGTAACTGAGCGTGTAAACCAAAATGTACTAATAGCTTTTTCCTTTTAAAATTAGATCATTTGGGCCCATGATTTGTCTGATGTGGCGCTTCCAAATTAGTAGATCTGGTTCCAAATGGAACTAGATCTGTCTTTTTAGATAACTCCGTGAAAACGCTCCCTATGGTCGGGGATAAAAATTAACCAAACTAATCATGTCCAATATTTCATGGGACTAGCATAATGCTATGAAACACTAGTGGTGTTTAGTACCAATTTAAGTGGTAATTAATGTGACATTAAATTATATAAGTGAAATCGAGATCTTTTTCCTTCACCTCATCCCATCTCAATTTTCTTCAAAATCACCGAAAATCTGAAAATTCAGCCTAACCTCTCGCCCCAATCTTCTTTGTTAATCTTAACAAGTTTTTCCACCCGTGAAGCTCACAACTCAAATAATAAAATTTTAAAATATAGTAATATTTTACGATATTAATAGTGACATAAAATATGTAAGTACTTTATTTAGGCCACTTGTTTCTTATCTTTCATGGTTAATTCATCTATTATATAACAGCTAAATTAATTAATTAATGTAGTCTTGTTGTTCCTTATTCTTTTCAATTATAGCAAACTATTTCTTTTCTGATCAGGTCAATTTTAGCTATTATTGTAACTCATTGTACATTAATCATTGTTACATGATAATTGAAACGCAATGTCAAACAAATGTGTATCAAGATAAATGAACATTTGATTCATTACTGCAGTTATGCTACGTGTAAAAATAATCTAAAGAACAATAGACACAAAAAGAAAAAAACATAACTAATTCAAATTACAAAATACTTCCTTATAAACAACATTAGCAGTGGAGTTTCCCAAATGACCATATTATGCAACGGATCTCATCGACTGTCTTTCCTAGCAATTGAAGGAAAATAAAGGGGAAACCTTTATTTCCTAGCCTTGCTTCAATAAATAACCTTGCTTGAATTCCCACGGATCTCATCGACTGTCTTTCCTAGCAATTGAAGGATTCACGGTCCCTTAGCGATCTATTGTGGCAACTGTATCACCATCTTTCACTCTTACCTTCAACATATACCTCTACGTACCCTCAGAAAAGGTCACTTTACACCTTTTGCAGTAATACACATCTCCATGTGGGTTGAGTTTCTTAGCACACGAGTCATGCATGCAGCTAAAGTAACAAGATCGCTTTTAGAAAGAACATTGGTAATAGTATCTACAACCCAAAAAGGACCTCCCTAAAACACAAGCAAGGAATAAGATATTTTACCAACCACAACCAAAGGCTAAATAAATAAAGAGGAAATAAAAAATACCAAAACTACTTGAGGAGTAGACAATAACCCCTTCAATGATTTAAAGATCCCAGAATCAATATCTTTATTGCTAGAATTAATAGAAAAGGCTGAGAGTTGACTTATTTTCTATGAAGAAACTTCTCTCTCATTCAAGAGCCTTTAACAGAGAAACAATATGATGAAAATTATACCAACAATAAGCTTAATATAAACCATAATAAACATAAATTAATTTATACCTAGTCCTGAAATCAACTATTTTGGAACTATTTTGGACAAATGGTCATCGACTATTAGCTTCGTTGCATAAAATGTGTTCGAGAGTCCAACCTCACCTGAGAGAAAAAAAAATGTGGGACAATACGAAAAACTATATCTTTACTTTAAATAAAATTATAAACATTATCAGATTACCACGATAAAATCTACAACGGCAAAGTTGCATGATAACTATCACAGGTACCTCAGGCTCGTTAGTATCTATTGATGACTGGCATGTAGTCATCCCATACAGTGCAACTCATTCGCACATTACTTAGGAACATCAACAAACATCACGATAAAAGGGAAAAGAGGCAAAAAATAAATAAATAAATAAAAAAGAAAAGCACAATCTATATAACTAACACTGCACTGCAAATAGATAAACAAACAAATAAGAGATGAGAAAATACTTAAGGTCTCGAATTATAAAATCCATTGATCTGCTAGACTTCTTCTGACCACGATGTTCCCTAGCACGACCGACTTGCACCAGCTCTCCAATGACATCTAAAAACAAAAATATAATAAATAAAATATTAAAGAACTAAATAACCTATAAAATAAATCAATATTTACAACATTTAACTCACAAAATAAAATATTTTCACTGTCCCTATCGGCTCCAACGATATCAGAAAAGGAATGGAAGTTAAATATATCCCTAGAAAAGGCAAGGAAGCTCAAAATCTCTCTCTATTACTTTAGTACTTTCTTTGAACCATAGCCTCCACTGATGACTGGTAGGCCTATATAGTCCTTCATTTGGTTTAACTTCAAAGTGACGCAGCCCATAAAAACTAAGCTTATTGATAGCCCCATCGAATTGTGACACTAATTTGCGTTCGACCGAAGCTTGGATCCTTGTTCCCTACAATTATTGTTAGCAAAATCCAGTTATAGAGAAGTTCATATGACAATGATCTCTTTATCATAAAATTCTACAATACAAACTCTATATATTATTAACTATTTTAAGCATGCATGCAAATAACTTTAGTGACAGCCATTCAAAATTATAAAAAGGTGTGCTATAATTATCTTGTAATGTTCAAATGACAGGTATCAAAAACATCAAAATTCAAGTTAGAATTATATAAAGTCAAGTTAAAATATACATGGCGGGGCCTACCAAGAAATTCAAGTCATCTCAGTACAGAATCAGATGGACAGAACTGAGGCAGGACACATCCCGCCTCAATCCAAAGCATCAGGACAAGCAGAACATGAGCGAGATACATCTGGCTAAGGACAAAATGAACAAATTACAGAATCTGAATCTGAGTCAGAACCAGAACCAGAACTTAGAAGACAATCATCTACCAGAATTTAGAAGGCACATTCAGTTGACAACATCCTATCCAGAAAGGAAGGGATGGTGACCAGAAAGAAATTTCAACAAGAATTTGGTCACATGTGTTACATTTCAACAGTTGGACGCTCTTCCGATCTGGAAGCTTTACAAGATGACAATTGGGTTCAAGCAATGCTAGAAGAGCTAAGTTAGTTTGAAAGGAATCATATTTGAGAACTAGTGATAAGACCCCTTGATGGCAATGTTATTGGAACAAAGTGGGTATTCAAAAACAAGTCAGATGAGCAAGGTAAGATCTTCGAGAACAAAGCAAGTCTTGTGGCTCAAAGCTATACCTAGATGGAAGGGATAGACTTTGATGAAACATTCGCACCAGTAGCCAGACTTGAGTCAATCAGATTACTACTTACAGTAGCATGTCATGTGGACTTCAAGCTATATCAGATGGATGTGAAGAGTGCATTTCTGAATGGCATTCTGACTGAAGAAGCATATATTGAGCAACCACTAGGATTTACTGATCCACAGTATTCTGATCATGTATACAGGTTGAGGAAAGCTTTGTATGGCTTAAAACAAGCTCCTAGAGCTTGGTATGAAAGACTCACCACCTTTCTTATTGAACAAGGCTACAATAGAGGAGGTACTGACAAAACCTTATTCATCGAGCCATTGAAGAAATGAATCATTGTTGCTCAAATTTATGTGGATGACATTGTATTTGGATCCACATCAGAAGTCAAGACAAAGGAATTTGTCAAAACAATGCAAACAGAATTTGAGATGAGTATGGTTGGTGAACTTACATTCTTTCTGGGATTATAGGTTAAGCAGGACACGTCTGATATCTTTATCTCTCAGACAAAGTATGCTAGAAATCTGGTAAAGTTTAGCTTAGAAGATTCTAAACCGATGAGAACTCCAATGGCTACCAATCTGAAACTGTCAAAGGATGACCATGCAAAAGAAATTGATCCTACTTTATATCGTAGCATGATTGGGAGTTTACTCTATCTCACAGCAAGTAGGTCAGACATATCCTTCAGCATAGGTATGTGTGCTAGATATCAGTCGAAGCCAAGAGAGACGCATCTGGCTGCGGTCAAGAGGATTATCAGATATGTCAGTGGGACAACAGAGTATGGCATATGGTTTTCTAAGGATACCAATGCTAACCTTGCTGGATACTCATATGCAGATTGGGTTGGAAATGTTGATGACAGAAAAAGTACTTTATGAGGATGTTTCTACATGGGAAACGATCTCTTAGTTGCCTGGATGAGCAAAAAGCAAAATTCTATCTATCTTTCCACAGCATAGGCAGAATACATAGCTGCAGGAAGTTGATGTACACAACTTCTATGGATAAAACAAATGTTGGAAGACTATGGAATTTCCCAATATCAGGCCACTGTTTTCTGTGATAATACAAGTGCTATAAACATTTCCAAGAATCCTGTTCAACACTCTAGAACTAAGCACATTGATATAAGACATTATTTTATTAGGAATTTGTTTGAACAGAAAGTAATTACCATGGAGTATGTTCAGACAGAATATCAGCTTGCAGATCTGTTTACTAAAGCATTAGATGCATC
Organism: Nyctanthes arbor-tristis; assembly: GCA_963692815.1. NCBI lineage: Eukaryota > Viridiplantae > Streptophyta > Magnoliopsida > Lamiales > Oleaceae > Nyctanthes > Nyctanthes arbor-tristis. The sequence continues at coordinate 60,586 of CAVNYN010201390.1, forward strand.
TAGGTTTGAAGGCCTAAGAAAATAGATTGACATTTGCATACAACCTAAATAGGTTCAACATCATAAAAAGAAAAATTACATTCCATTTAAAAAAAAAAAAACCAGAATGTTTTTATTTGCATTTTTCATTTAGTTGTGTGATTTGTGTGTCATTCATGATCATATTAATCAAATCACTTTGAATATGTGCAGGATATCACTGAGATACCTAGAGGAGGATGCATCCTGAAGAGATCAGTTAAAACTTGTTCTCCTAAAAGATAAACTGCATAAAAAGGATGGGATATATCCTGCCTGCTTTGCACTATAAGAGGTATATTGATTGAGAGTCATAATTTTGATGTAGACCTATGGTCAGTATCTACACTCTTCGGCACTACATACGACTAATAATGTCTAAGGGGCAGAGTCTGTAAGGGGTCAACCAAGTCTTTGAGTGCGTGCAGCTACCTTTACCCTCAAAAGACAATACTCAAAGCTATCTAAAAAGTCGAGCAAGCCGAAGACTTAAAAGTTGTATTCTTTTTATAACAGTTATTCAAATGATGATCAGTCTTCTTGTGCTTCACTCGTAAGTCTTAATAAGTCAGGTCCTCACAAGGTGCAAAGTGGAGTCGGATTGACCATGAAAAGATTAATTCAGATAGAAATTCCATTCAAAAATAAATTCCTTCCATTGAGAACAGTTCAGTTGATTGAATACTTCATGGTGTGAACTTCAACAGGTATTTTGGAAAGTATTCAGTACTGAAATTAAGTTAATGTTGGTTCATTACATTTGCACATGTTTTCCTGTATGCATTAGCCCAGATGCATCTCGTACTTTAGTGGATAAATCAGGTAAGACACATCTGGCTGAGCTTATACCTAATTCCGATCTCAGGTAAACCACTCTTAAAATTTCTAACGAGCAAATTTTTAAACCAACGTTCTGAAACTATTCGGTTTCCCTCTTATTTGTCAAACTTCCCTCTTTTTCATACATTCTATAACTGACACAAACTTTCATTATTGCTCTTCAAAATTTTCCTAATTGCTCTCAATTTCCTTCAAAGTTTTTCTTGTTCTTTCTTTTCAAAACTCTGTCACAAAAAACCATGGCTGGAAAGGGAAAGTGTGGTACCGGCGTTAGACCCAGGGGTTGAATATCGAAGAAACTGGCTGCAGATGCGGGAGCATTTCAATTTACTGAACAGCAAGCCCCCGCACCTCTGAATCCATCTCCACCACGGGTTGTGTTGCCAGAACCGATTCCCAAAGAAGAGTCACCAGTCGAGTCAAATCCAACTCTGATCACGCAAGTCCCTATAGCAGAAGCCCCATACACACTCGATCTGCTCACGGTTATGGTGTTGTATGTCCCACCTGAACAAGAACAGAATCCACCAGCGAAAATCCCGATTCTACCCGTTGAACAAGTTCAACAGCCACTACCGGAACCAGAAAACCCTAATCTATCGGAAAACCCAATTGTTGAGGAAGAAAGTCCAATTCCGGCAATTGCAGAGGAAATACCAGTTCTAGAAGGCGAACTCCCTCAAGAACAACCAGAAATTCCTCACCCAGAGGAGATTCAGGGAGAAGAAATTCCCAACATATAGGAGATTTTGCATTCAATTGCTCGAGAAAACCCTAATGATGTTGGGAATGCAGAAACTCAGGGGAAGAGGAGTCCGGAACTTGAACCAGAGTTAGTAGAACCAGTGGAAATTCAGTCTGACAAAGACACACTGGAGAAATTCTCATCGCATCCTGCGGAGGATTTTGAAAAGGAAAAAGGGTCTGAAGAATCTGAAAAATCTGAATATGATCAAGACTCATCTACACCAGATAGGGAACAGAAGTCCAAACAGGTCGATGACAAAAACTCTGACAAGGACAGTGATTATCAGATGGAAGAAGATGCAGAAAGTTTAGATGACTCATCTGAAAAGTCTGAAAACTTTGATGAACAAGAGAAGAAGAGAAGGGAAGACATTATGAAAGGGAAACAAAAATTGCCAGCAATACCAACTAGGAAACCAGTAACCAGAAGATCCACAGGGATCCTCATTAGGAGTCCCAGAAAATCATCTCAGTCAGAATCTGCTAAGCAAAAGGTAGTCAATCTGGATATGTCTAGCGATGGCTCAAGTGGGAGTGACGCTAAACAAGGTCAGACGCATCCTGATCCAGATGACTTCAAGAGGACTGAAATTAGAACAGTAAGAGGTTCTTTTACTCCTTACAGTTATTTCTTTTACGATAAGAAGGCTACTCAATTATTTCAAAATTTTGTGAATTTTAGAAAATTTACTTATTAAAGGAGGATTATGATTTCTGACTTTGATATGATTAAGTTGCATGAGTTGGTAGAGTTTTTTAGGCTGGAGAAATTGTTTGATTGTAAGAGAACTGTGAATGAGACTGTTGTGAGAGAATTCTTGTCCAATATCCCAAAACAGTTTGGGGCTGCTGACTGTCTGTTTACTACAAAAATCTATGTGAAAGGGAGGATGATTAAGGTCACTGCTGAGAGTCTTAGGAAGTGGCTGAGGATTAGACAGTTTGATGTAGATGAGGAATATGATGAGAAATATAATCTGTCTAATAATGAGATTGCTAGAGAACTCATAGGAACCACAAGGCCAGCCAAGAGAACTGAAATTCCTTCATCCAGCATGACTCAGAAATACAAACTTCTCCATAAGATTGTTATGACAAATATGGACCCTCTTACTCACAAAACCAAGATAAACAGACCACGAGCCATGTTGTTATATCAGCTAGGGACAAAATAGGAGATTAATGGGGGGAAAAAGGTTTTTGATATCATTAAGGGCTGCATATCAGGTAGTGGACTTAGAAAATCCAAAACCTACAAATTACCATTTTCTTGGGTGATCTATAATTATTTGAAGGATCAGGGGATTGAGGACAGAAAGGATGATCAGTGGTCGAGACCTTTAGATCTACTCAGCAGGGATCACTGCTCTAAACTCATCTCACGTTCTAACAGACCTCAGGCTTCATCTGGTACAGCAGATATACTGACTGATATTCCAGCAGAGTCTTCACTCAGACAGGACATGTCCTACTTTAAAAAAGACTTGAATTAGCTGAGGGAACATGTCACTGGTCTCGGTAACTCATTTAATTCTTTCATTCAGCGTTTTGACCCTTTGTGCAGTTTAATGGTGCATTGCTTACTTTTGAATGGGCAAACATTCACATACAAGGATGCTGACATCAGTGGATTCTTGACGAGCTATCTTGCTGTGATAGACGAAAAAGCTGCTAAGGCACAACAGGATACCAAGGAGGCTGATCCATCAACCAGACCCACGGAGGATATATCGGTGTAGCTACCCCTCAGAAGAAGAAGAAAAGAGCAGCTGATAATGAAGGCTCTAACAAGAAGAAGGACAAGAAGAAACAAAAGAAAAATCATGACTGATGCAGTTTCCCAATGATGAAGAAACAGGAAGCAGAAGGATTGAGACATTCTCAAGAAATATTCATATATTTTCTTGAAACACTCATTTTATTTTCAAGTCTTTATACTTTATGTTTTTCATTTCTATATATATTCTATGTTTTTATATTCTGAACTCCCTAAGGTAGCTACTACATGTTATTGTAGGAGGTTATCTTTTTCAGCTCTGATCTGGGATTCATATCATATGGCTTACTAACACTTTTGCAGGTTTACTTTGACTTTTCTCCTTTGTCAAAAAGGGAGAGAAGATATAGTAGCTGATCTGATCAAGATATGTCTCGTATTGATAATGCTTATTTGATCAGGACATGTCCTGACTGAAAAGTCTTTTGCACTTTAAACTCTTATTTATATGTTTGATTTATTTGAGATTGTGTTTTGTGCTCCTATGACACTTTTAGGAGGAGTTTTATTACTAAGGGGGAGTGTTTACTGTTTGTACATTTTTAAACCCTTAGAAAATATTTTTGACACTTTGTGCTACTATGGATTTTGAAAAATTAGAAAAGCCAAAGGGAGAGATTATTAGTACTAAAATTCCTGCATCTTGGCATTCCTAATTTTTGTCTAAAGTGTCAAACATTATTTTAATATGTCATGATTTGTTGCATGACTTATGTTCAAGTGTGATTTAATTATTAGCATGCAAATTTAGTTGACTTGGCCAAAAGATAAGTTGTGGCGTGTGTACTTGTCTTAAGGCACAAGAACTCGATATACATGCAAGGTCTTAATGTTTCCTAGTTGAATTAGTATTACCATATTTAACTAGAAGTCTTATTTATGCACATGTAGAGTTCAACTAGAATTAGGTAAGTTTGAATTTATGGTATATTGCATATCTAGCTTTCCTTAATTCGTTTTCTACTACATGTATATGGTAAGTTGGATTTTTGACTTGCACAAGAAATCGAACTCTTGCCTATATATGTATTATCTCTTTGTAGGTCTTGTGTGCGAGCAAGAGCTGAGTTGAAAGCAAGAAATTAATCTGTGCATTATTCTAAAGTGCTCAACCGCAAAAGAGAAAATACGAACACTGCCATTTTACTATAAGACTTTGTCTTGCAATCTGAACTTCATGTTCACAACGTGTTTGTGTTTGGCAAACCCTTCAAGTACGTGGTAGGTGACCACATTGGTGCAAGGGACATATCCACGAAGGTACAAGTGGTTTAAGAGGTCAAGTCATCCCAAGATGAGTTCGGGAGATCTCTAGGAGCTTGATGGACGTCCCGTGAGGCGTGCGGGAAAGAAGGAGCAATGGGAGTTGTCTCTTGTTAAAAGGCGTAAAGAGGGAGTCCTTTATAAGTTTATCTTTTGATTATTTAGTGTCTATTGTGATAGCACATTTTATTCTTTCTCTGTACTAAACTCACCTCATTACTAGTGGATTTGTTTGTCCAAGGGTGCCCGCAGTTTTTTCCAGTTGGGTTTATGCGTAATCATTCTGGTGTTATTTATTTCCGCATTCATACCCGAGCTAGACAAATTTAGGTCGCGTTACACTTTATATACCAGTAAACGTAGCTAGGCAGGAGACATTCTGACTAGAGTCTAGATAACCACGAATTTACATTTAAAAATATATCCAATGATAAGTTGTATAATAAATTAGCAACATATATACATTAATTGTACAAATATAAAAAATAGTTTGAAATCTCCAAATTGTAAGTAATTTAAATCGGTTATATATATATTACCCACAGATGTTCCTCCTGATTGAACTCTAGTATTATGCGATGTTCAACAGGTGGTATAGAGGGAAAAAAATCCAATCAAGAATGTGAACATATTACACATAAAAACTTGGAAGGATTTTTAGAAGGTAGTAAACCTTCGTTCATGGAATTATTTATTAAATGAAAGATAACTATTTATTGAATAAGAAATTATAGAAAACAAAAAATATGCCAACCGACGAACTTCTAGTGTAAATTAGAAACAAAAGTATATGATATTATATATATAAAAAAAATTGATATTAAACTCTCACTGCATATTTATTCATGCACCAAAAGCAATGATTAATATTTTGACATCTGAAGATGATACATAAGTCTTGACATGCGAAGGTTGGCATTTTATTTTATTAAGGTTCATTTGTCTGTCACTATAACTTAATAAAGTAGGCAATTTTTTCTTGATCGTCATGACTAGTAGAGGTCATGAGTGATGACACTGGTATACTTCGAGATAAGTATATTGGACAGGACTATTCTGTGAATTTAATTCCAAAGTATGACTGTGTGCGGGAATTAAATTTCCACATAACCGTGATATGGTTAGTCTAAATCTGTCTCGGGTACGTTCTGTTATAGAGCAATCTTAAGGGACTTAGAGGTTGTTTGAAACCCATTATTTTCAATTTAAAATGGTTTGAAATATATATGGCTATAATTGAATAGTTGTCAAATCAAATAGTTAAATCAGTGGTATGTGATAAATAATGAGAATCAAATCATTATAATTTCCCCAAAATTTGCACAATAATGAGAATCAAACAACCTCTTTGATATGTTATGAGTGGGACTGAATAAATATTTGGTCAATATACTCTGCATGTTGGGAATTAGAGGAGAGTGAAATAATAGAATGCTGCTGCGAAAGGAATCCGTTGCTCTTGAATAAAGAGTTAAATGATTTGCTTGAATTAATCATCTGTGAGTATGATTTCAGGAATCTAACGTTAGTATTAAGCGGACCATGCTAAATAGAAATCATAGCAGTGATGATTGAGAGTTAAGCGAAACGTATAATTTATTAGGTGATATGGTCAGGTGCATACCTAATTAATTAACGGATCATAAGATAGGGACCAACTGTTAGATTGATAAGTCAAGAAGATAATTAATGGCGGACTGTAACGGCCCGAGTTCTAAGCACCCGATACGCTACTAAATCTATTCTATTCTTTTAAAAATGCAGAAATTAAACAATTGTATAAATAAGTGCAGAATTTTTTTTTAAAATAACATAATAATTGACACGCCCCATCCCAAGCCATCCTACTAGACTTGACATGTGGCATGCATCGACAATAGATATCAGCTTGACCTGGACCACCGCAAAGGTAAACTGAAACCTTCACTTCAAACTATGTAAACTTTTGGACTAAAATGATTTTATAAAATTTTTGACATAGTTTCCCATGTAAAATGGACTTATCCAACCTGAAAGTATATATCACCTCATCCAAACAAATCATATAAATTGAAGCAAATATGCTTTTCCATCAATAACATAATTCATCCCCAAGATATAAATTTGGAACACTTTTCAATATATTTAAATTCAAAACAATCATTAATACCAAAATGCATATGAAGAAATAGAATTACGCAGAGTTTGAATGATCTTGAAATAATAACTTATGAAAACTAATTTCCAACCACGATTAACGCATATGTTAAAAGTGTAATGAAAATATTAAATTAATGCAATACAATGGTGGCTGGATGAGAACTCCATAAGCAAACCGATAGATGCTCAAGCTCGATCCTCCCTATAAGAAAAATGTTAGAAAAATATATGAGCTGGTAACTAAGTGAGTGGATAAGTTCGCAAATACATATATAAACTTTTCCATATTATTTATTTATGAAAATATGTCAGTCTTTATAATACATAGATTCAACTTAAAAGCTGTGGGTTATAAAAACACTTTGTAAACATTTTCTAATTTTGGAATGCGAGTTTATATAATACTAAAACTGCATATCATGATAATAGTGCTAAAATCATTTAAGTGCAAGATAATAACCTTTTTCTAAGAATGCTGCAACTAAGTTTAAAACTGATATCTGAATCAATATGTTAATTGTAACTGAATTCTGAAAACTAAGATCTGAATAGCTAGCTGAAAACTTAGATAAATACTCCTACACGACGCTCTTCCGATCTCCAAAAGTACCGCTAAGTAGTAACACACATGTACAGAGTAATCTCGATGTACAAGGCATATTACTCAGAACTGAGTGATACTGATAACTGAGTAACTGAATAACTAGTCATACACACGCAGAGCAAGCCTCAAACGCTAACACCACTATACAAGGCCCAAAGTCTCTGTGTGCATGATGATGGGTCCCAAAGACCTGTATATAGCTAGTCTAACACCGTAGAACAAATCATACCTGTGCAGAGCGGGTAACATCACTGAAGCTTGTCTAACACTGTGGAACAAATCACACCAGTGCATAGCGGTTAAAGATCACATAGGTACTTTGGTGGCTTGAAAAATAATTCTTATATTATGCTTTTCACATGAATCTTATAACATGACATAATATGCTTTTATGGGAAATTCTTAACGTAATAAGATATCTATTTCCTTTTTGAAATCACATTCTAAAGATAATAATATGCTTAAACATTTTATGAATTTCATATATTACCATAATAATAAGGAAATCATGCTTGACTTTTAGAAAGTGAAACATTTAATATGTTGTAATGAAAGCATGCTTAATCTTTAGAAAAACATTTTTCCACTCACAAAGTTGATCCCATAGCTAGCTCGATTAGCATGCCTTTCCAACCGGCTTATCATCACCTAGAATCATAATATAACAAATCTAATTAAATATCCAATGCCCTTGTCCAAACAAGAAATATAACTCCGCTTTAACACTGGGAATCAAAGTCACTTTTCATATTAAATTCCAATCATTCAATTGTTGCTCATGTAACTTCCAACTATCCTTCCATTTACAAATCTTGCGATGTCATATGTCCAGTACCCAATAACATCTCGTCTAAAATAAATTCATCAACAATACAAACAATCTCATTTCACTTATTTAATTTAATTGGTCACAACTTGATAAATCAACACATGTATTAACACATAAAGTTCCTTTATGTCATGGACCATTTCTTTTCCTTAAGCTCACTTATTTAATTAACATATCATGTCCTCATCACCCAATAATATTTATTTGTCAAATCATACTTCAATGAAAATCTTTAAAATACATCATGCCATTATGTCGTGGTATATTTCACAACATTACCAAATAAAATCAACCACGTAAATATATTCCCGTAAAACTTTACCGTCAAGATTAACATAATATCAATGCTTTAATTTAATATAGATCGGAAGAGCGTCGTGTAGGTCCAAATTATACCTTATAAGCATTACATCATGTTCATACATATCAAATAAAATCAACAACTCAATAAATTCCAATTTAATTCTTACTCATTTTTACCTCATTATAGCCCAACCATAATAAAGCTCGATGCTATGCATACAAGATGTCCATTTCTTATAGTCATTCTTAATCACATTTTAGCTAACAATTTATCTTAATCCCATGAATTTGAAACCCAAACATCACTTTTATTTAAAAAACCAGCCTCGATATCCCTTTCTAAACCTATATTTACATCATACAACTTCATAATAGCTTGAATTATAATAAATTTGTGTATTCTCAATTCCATATCCTTTAACAGAATTAAATCAAAATAGGGCTCAATATGTTTAACTTGTCTAAATCCTTAAATCAACACAATTACTTGAAACCCTAACATCTCAAACAAAGCCCATACTTCAAGAATCTTGAATAGATAATTAACCTCCTAAAACCATTATTTCCCCTTCAATATAACTCATATTTAACCTATATAGCATAAGCCCTAAATTTAACACAATGTAGCGGAATGTAAATCTTCCACTTACATCTAAAAATCAAGGTATAATCGTAAAGCATTAGTAGATGAAGAACCCACTTTGAGTTTGGCCCGAATTTCCCTCATTTTCCTTCTTCTTTTCCTTTTCTTTTTTCTTTTTCCTCCATTTTCTCTTCTTCTTCTCGGTTGGAACCCGTCCCCAGCATGTGTGTTGTGTGTGTGATGTGTGTAATTTCCATTTTGCAAGAATTCTTACATTTATATGGATAACTGCACTCAAAGTTCCTCAACTTTCTTAAGTGCTATAAGTTGGCCCTTCGCATAAATCTTATTTACCAATAAGTCCTTCAACATTTAATACTTCCTCTTAAATCCTTTGATAACTTAGATCTTGACCCAAATAATTTAATTTTGACCTTGACTTGACTATTCCACCTTTGACTTTGACCATAAAATAGAATAGTATTAAATAGCAAGATTTGGGTCGTAACAATAATAGTTCATAAAAACCAATCTCCAACAATTCTAAATGAAAACCATTGTCAATAATAACAAAATAGTCTAACTTTAAGTAAAAACTTTGTAGTCTATACTTTTTCAAACAAATGAAAATACTATTTAACATATTGAGACTAATTCAATTTTCTCAATTACTGTCTCCGGTTGAGTCGCTGCCAGCCCCAGAACTTGAAACGTTTTGATATAAAGGGTAAGCGTTTTGAAAAAACACTCAACAGATTTCGCGCACTATGTTTAAACAGGTAATACATATTGTGCAATTAAACACATGTACACGTACAACTAAATTGGTGGGCTTGTCATTTCAAACAAGATAATTAACTATGTTTGTGGACCTACTAAAATGGCGGGCTAAGTCTGTGGGCTCCCGATTAAAGTGGGCTATACTATGCGCATACTTTCATATCAATTCCTCAAATCACATAAATTACATACATAAACACATAATATATAACTGCATCATATTTTCATAAATCGTGCGCACATAACATTGAAAACATCTCTAGTAAAGGAATCTACCTTAATATTATCCTTTCCGAGTTTTGATCTATAAACGGCACTAGTGCATTAGATCACGCTCCTCGTCTATCAAAACAATTAGATATGTAAGCTAGAAATTTTGAAAATAGTTAAAACTAAATAAAGTATGAAATTAAATCATGAACTTTGAAATTTATGGTAAAATAACTAATCTTTGAAAATTTTAGACTAAAACGTAACTTAATAAAAAGTTTAGGCTAAAAAAATTATTTTTCAGAACCCTTAAGATTGAAATGAATTTTTTTAAAACTTTAGGGACTAAAATAGATAAAAATGAAACTTTTAGATCAACTTAGACATCAATAAAACCACAGAAACTGAAATCGGCTGGAAAGAAAAATTTGGGACCAATGTTCATGATAATAAAACATAAGCACCAACTAGAAGCTTGAAATTTAGTTGAGGACTGAAATGACCATATTTCAAACTTAGGAACTGGAAGAGCAAATTTGGATTCAATTAAAGAATAAAGGGGAGTTTATTTATTAGACCTTGTCAAATCGTCTAATTATTTAAAGGAGCCACCACTAAAAGTTTTAAGGCTAAATGACCTTTGCATATAATTATTAGAAATATTGAGATTGTAAAAGTCCAAAATGTCCTCTTATGCAAAAATACTAAAACACCCTCTCTTCCGATCTTCTTAGGGCTCTTGTTCCATTTTTTACCGCGTCAATAGTTTTTTCCCCTCCAAACTGTTCTTCCTTTCCAAACATGCCATCTTTCTTTGAGTCAAAAAACCCCCAAATGCATGCTATTGAGAGTTGTTTATAAATAATTGATGATCAAAGGCGAAGGAAATGACTGCCATTATGTAGATTTTTTAGAAACTTTTGGAGCTTTTAGAAAAGGGTGAAGAGATGTGAAGAACTAAGCCATTATGTAGGTATTCTTTCTTTTTTTTATTGTGCAACCTTTGCAGTTACTATGATTTTAGTTTTCTTCTGATGTAGAAGTTCCATCCATTTTATATCTGTCATAACGAACGCACAATCATGAAATGCTATGCATAACGACAGTGCATTCGTTATCTACTGAGATAATCAAATTCCTTAGGATGTGGCTTATGTTACTGTTTTTATCTCATAAACTTTTTGATTCCTATGGTTTCTTGTTTTGGCATGCTATTAAAAGGGCAAAGATAAAATGTTTAACATAACGACAGTTCAGTCGTGATGTAGCAAGCATAACGGTATTGCAGTCTTATCTCTCTTTTTTTTCAACTTTTAATTAAGATTGTTGTGGTTTTAGTTTTCGTCGGATATACAAACTCCAGCCATTATGTATTTGCTGTAACGAATCTACAATCATGAAATGCTATGTATAACGACACTGCAGTATTTGTTGACATGGTTTCCATTTTGACATGCTATGCATAATGACACACTACAATCTATTTTGATTCCTATGGTTTCCATTTTGACATGCTATTTAAAAGTGCAAAGATAATATATTAACCATAACGACTATTCAATTTGGTGTATAATGCATAACGATACTGCAATCGTTATCTTTCTTTTTCCCCAACTTTTAGTTAAAATTTCACATGTTTCCTGTATATAGTAAATGAGTAAGCATTAATTTTTAACTGTCATTATTTTTCTTGTAGTGATGGATACTAGGAGAATGCTGTGGGTACAAGTCTATCATTTTGTTGAGTTTGAGAAGAATGCTAAAGCTAGATGGGTGTGGAAATATGAAGAAAACAGCATAGAGAATGTCAATGTTATTTTTGTTCCATCTAGCATTTCATATGTGGAGCTGCATAGAATGATAGGGGAGCTTGTTAATGTGGATTCGAAAATGTTGGCTCTTAACCCTAAGATGAGTAAGTTGCCAGTACCTCCTGTTAAGATTGACTCTGATCAAAAAGTACAGTGGTATTTAGCCACTTGTGGAGAACATCCTTTGTGTGTTACTCGTTTGAACAAATTGACTGAGAAAGAAGGTAAACTTGTGAATTTAGTGGACCCAGAAAAAACTACAGTGGACATGCCGTACAATGATGAACACGATGTAGAAACCGAGAATGTGGCAGAAATGCATTGCATTGTAGAGGCAGAATCATACAGAAATGAACAAGAATTTATTCAGTGCACTGGTGATCATGTGAATGAAATTGCAGATGGCAATGCGGTAGACTGGGACACGTTGAACATAATTCAAGAAAACCATCATCTTCAAGAGTCACAAGGAAATGGTCCAACAAATGAGAACCAAGGTACTTTCTCTACAGAAGATGCCAATATCGGAACTTCAGTACATAAAAATGCCTCACCATCATGCCCCACTTCAGTAAGGATTCCAGAAGATGAAGATGTAAAATGCAAACAGTTGTTCCCCACCAAAAATGATTTGGTAACAAAACTCCAATGGCTAGCTGTGAAGCACAATTTTGAGTACAAGATGAAGAAGTCAAGTAAAAGTCTATATTCAGTGGCGTGTGCTGGGGAAACATGTAGTTGGCGATTGCGAGCAATGACGATCTATGATGCTCAAATGTTTGAAGTTCGAAAATATGTTGGCCAGCATACCTGCTCTATGAGTGTAGGCAAAAAAGATCATAGGCATGCAACGTACATGTTCATCGGAAGACATATAGCCCCAAAGTATCAAGATGCTGGTAGGAATTATAGACCAAAGGACATTATGGAAGATGTCCGTCGAGATCTTGGGATAAACATAAGCTATACCAAGGCATTTATGGCTAAAGATTATGGCTACAGCCTGATCAGAGGTAATCCAGAAGAAAGTTATGCAAAGCTCCCTTCTTATTGCCACATGTTGGAAGAAAAAAATCCAGGAACAGTGACCTCAATAGAAACAGAAAGCGATGGCCGTTTCAAGTATTTTTTTTCATGGCTTTAGGAGCAAGTATCAGGGGATTCCGCTCCCCTACTAGAAGAGTTGTTTCGGTGGATGGAACATTCTTGACAGCGAGATATCAAGGAACTTTACTTATTGCAACATGCCAAGATGCAAATATTCAAATTTATCCACTTGCATGGGCTATAGTAGATTCAGAGAATCTCGATTCTTGGACTTGGTTTTTTCAGAAGTTATATGGAATAACAGATGACACAAATGATATGTGATTGTCTCTGATCGAGGTAAAGGTATTCCAAATGCTTTTTCAAGTGTTTATCAGCTTGCTCATCATGGGTATTGCAAATATCACCTACAAAAAAATCTGAAGAGCAATTATACATTTGCAGATGTGGCACAGAGCTTTTGGGTAACAGCACAGGCGTATACTATGGCTGAGTTTGAAACCAACATGGCAGCGTTGTGTGGTAAAGGAGAAGGCATCTACGGTTACTTAGAAAAGGCAGGCTTTCATCATTGGGCTAGATCACATTTCAAGGCAACTCGCTACAATATCATGACCACAAATAATGCAGAATCTTTAAACTCTATGCTCAAGAATGCGCGAGATTTTCTAATACTTAGTTTGATTGAGCATATTAGAGAGAAATTACAAACATGGTTCTATGATAGACATGTCGAAGCGGAAAGATGCAACAGCCACCTAAGCCTATGCATGGAGTAGATGATGTGCACTAAGTTTAATGGGTCACATGGGTTAGAGGTTATGCAAGTGTCTCCTTTTGTGGTGCAAGTTGCAAGGAGGTCGGGAAATCATGTTCTCAACTTTGAGGACTGGACATGTACGTGCAGGAAATTTGAGCTGGATAAATTTCCATGTGCACATGCAATAGCAGGCATAAACTATTTAGGGGGTAATGCATACAGTTTTTGTACACGACGCTCTTCCGATCTCTAGTTCTTGCTGGAAAGAATAGTATTCTGAATTTATTTACCCCTTACCTGATGAGTGTCATTGGAAAATGCCAGATGATGTTATGTCAAGAGTGGTCTTTCCACCGTTGACATGACGGCCTAGTGGCCGCCTATGTAAACAGAGGAAAAAATCTGCCTTGGAAGTGCGAACATCTCGAAACTACAGTAGATGCAAAAGATTTGGACACAATCATGCTACATGCAAAGGACCTATACCGCCTCAAGTAGAAGGAGTGCAGTAATGTCAGTTTCAAAGTGTATGTGCCCTTTTGAATGAATTGTCCATGCCATGGTAAATCCCCAATAGTTAAATAAATTTTTTGATGTGATGTGAATATATTGGGAACTAACATTTACTGTAATCAACATCTTAATGGGTGTCTGGAAACATATTTTTGTGTTTGGCAATTCATTGGATCATTTATAAAGTGTAAAAAACAATATGAGTGCACAGTCGTTATTTTGTATGTGTCCCGACTAAACAGTCATTTTGTTCATTTTTATGCTATTCATTGCTAATTATTGAGGTGCTACTGGCACGATAACTGTCTTGTTATGTTGCATGTGTCACGACTGAATAGTTGTCGTGCTCCTTTGATGTTAACAACTGCATTGAAGGATACATGTCTCGTTTTGCTATATGCCATCACAACCAAAGACTCGTTCTATTGTTTTGACTGCTGCTGGTTGCTGTAATTGCATGGCACGATACAATTCTAGTTATCTTACCTGTGTCACGACTGAACAGTTATTTTACTCCTTTTTATGCTATTCCTTGCCAATTATCGTAGTATTACATGGCACGATCCGTATCTTGTTACATTGTGAGTGTCACGACTGATCAGTCGTTGTGCTCTTTTGCGCGTTTATGTTTGCCAAGTCGTTTACCACTGTATCGCATGATACCAGATCGGAAGAGCGTCGTGTGCCGTCACGAATGAAGACTCATTCTACTCATTTGAGTGCTTCCGATCTCTGTAATTACATGGCATGATACAATTCTCGTTATCTTACATGTGTCACAACTGAACCGTCGTTTTGCTTCCTTGTATGCTATTGCTTGCCAATTATTGAGGTATTACATGGAACGATCCGTATCTCGTTATATTGTGAGTGTCACTACTGAACAGTCGTTGTGCGCTTTTGCGCGCTTATGTTTGCCAAGTCGTTTACTACTGTATCGCACGATACCTGTCTCGTTTTGTTGTATGTCGTCACGACCGAAGACTCGTTCTACTCCTTTGAGTGATGATGGCTACTGTAATTACATGGCATGATACAATTCTCGTTATCTTACCTGTGTCACGACTGAATAGTCATTTTGCTCCTTTTTATGCTATTCCTTGCCAAGTATTGAGGTATTACATGGCATGATCCGTATCTCGTTATATTGTGAGTGTCACGACTGAACAGTTGTTGTGTTTATTTTTATACTTTGCCTTGCCAGTTATTGAGGTACTACACGGCACGATACGTATGTCGTTATGTTGTATGTGTCACGACTGAATAGTCGTTGTGTTTATTTTTATACTTTGCCTTGCCAGTTATTGAGGTACTACACGGCACGATACGAGTGTCGTTATGTTGTAGGTGTCACGACTGAATAGACATTGTATAATGCGAATGTGTCAAAAACCATTATTATAACCTGTCCGACGCGTTTGCCATCCACTTGTTGAGGGAATCAACCTTATCACGGTCCACTGGCCGGCATGGATTATAGGCCTTAACATTCTGGAGTTTTCTTTTTTTGGTTGGATCCGTCCACGGAGATTGCAATATCGGTGCCTTTCTCTTTGTCTGATGTCCACGACCTTTGGCTGACTCAGATTGAACATCTTCAATCTCAATTACTGGACATTTCCCTCCTGTTTGTGAAGTTGCTAGGCTTATATCAGATTGGTTTCCTAGGGGACATTGCAATGTCAAAACAAATCCAAAGTAGCGGGTGTATATTAAATAGTAAGTTCAAATCCAAGGTTTATGTTTACCTTGCTCGTGCTCCTTAGTCGTGTCTACATTAGTTGGACCCTTTTTCTATGATATGTCTGTAAGCTTGTCAAAATTTAATGGCCCGTGTTCGATCCCCGTGCTAAAGCGAGCTTTGGTAAACAATAAGGGAGATCATAGGATCTGTCACTATCCCTACAAGTATAAAGATATTAATAAATACTGGTTGTTTGCCAAAATGGTGTGAGCATAATATAGATTTGTTACCTGTACCAAATTTAGTTGAGGGATCCTTGAACGATGCCTGTGGCAGTTCTTCATCAGAGTGGCAGTCCTCAACCACCACCTCTTCTAGATAAGGCTCTTGGTGGCATTTACGTTCAATATTTTGTTCATTGTCTGGAGAATGCAGGCCCCCCTTTGCTTCTATGGCAAAGTCCCTATCATTTGATTGACTGAAGGATCTTTTAACCAAATCTAACATAAGGTCCAACTTTCCCTCAATCTCTTCGCGGAATGCTCGTAGTTCTTTTTGTACCACACTTCGCACTATGCGTGCAATCCTTTCTTCAGAGCGTACTTGTGGTTTTGGTGGAGTCAGCTGATCCTTAGAAGTTGAAGCTGAAGCATCTTCCTCATCCATGTGTTCATCCTTTGTATTCTTTGGCAACACAAAGTCCAACACGCCGTCTTGTTTGTCTTCAGGGCTTAAATTGGCATTCCAATAGGACTCTTCAACTTCCTCATTCGTAGGTGTTAATGTAAGCGCCATTGAAAGCTACAGTTATGCAACAGAGTTCAATGGCAGAAAATCTCAATAAAGTAAAATAACAGTATCTGTAGCAGTTTTCAATTAAAGCCACTACCTGTGAATGCCTTAGAAACTGGTCAACCTCTCCACTCCTAAGTTGTCTCGTCATCTTCCACCCAATCATTCTTGGGTGCTTGGGATATTGACTAACTTCAGCTTACTCCCTTCCTAACTCAGGAATGACCTCAAAAACCCAAATTTGCCAATTAAACCATTATTAACTATTTTGAAATTGTAGCAAAGGAAAAATACACAATATATGGCTGAACATTAAATTATTACCATGATTGCCATTGGAAGATCGGAAGAGTATACTTGGCTCTATTAGTCTTGGTGCAAACATTTATTGAGTCATGCTTGAATATCTTTATGGTATATTCATAACATTTCTTTCCCCATGGATAGCTGTTGAATTTATCCAGATCCTCTACCAAATTGAACATCTCTTTCTCAAGTCCAGTGTCGGGTTCTCTGGCCTGTAGCACGAACACCAAGACTGTTAAGAGCGCTAGTTTAAACCTCTCATCTTCGCTCTTGCACTTCATATATGCACTTAGCAAATCGTCCCGAGTTATCTTTTGTTTTCGCTCGAAATTTTTTAGAAGTTTTCACTGTTCCGCTAGTGGCCTATCCATATCCTCTATATCGCTAACCTTAAATCCGGTCACCAGAGTGAACTCTTGGAGACCAAACCTTGCCATTTTGTCTCCAAATCTGAACCATACTTCATTCTCCTTTGATGTCTTTACTGTCCAACATACAAGCTGATGTCTGATCTGCGCGGCAAGCTTGATCTCATCAATGTACAAAAGCTGTCGTCTTCCGATCTCTGAAACAAATCTTGATGATCCGAGTCTAGACTATCATACACTTCTCTTACAGTACTCATTATACATCTGCTTCCCATGGTCCTTGAAATGTTGTCGCCTATCTCGTATGCGTACTCCATTTCAAACCTGCGAAAAGGCACCATTTCAAAGTATGTCAGTGATAAAATATGTTGCATCTACTTCATAAACTTAACATATAGTGCATTAAAGGATTGTGTTTTAAGGTTTATTAAGATAAAAATGTATACCTCACAATGGCATTTCTAGCTTTGATTATCCATGATCTATAGCCACCATACACATTCAAATGAAATCAAGAATGCCCTAAGAACAGGTTGGAAAAAAATGAACATCGAATAAATCATGAACAACAAAAAAAAGCTTATATTGAATTTCTGGAATTCTATTTTACTTTTCTCCTGCATAACTTTAAAATTAACCTCACTTCAACTGCATCTCGATAGATGTTTCACTCTAGTCAATATATGAAATATTTAAACATGACATGCAAGTTATAATCTAAATCTCCATCTGATTGTACATATCACAATTTTTCTCACTTCAGCTCCAATTTCCAACAATCCAACGCCTATTATTTTCGTGTCCTTACCCTTAGTAAGTAATTCTTACTTTTAAATCTGACGAAGTACTGATATTGAGAAACAAAACAATAAAAATTCCCAACGAATCAGCCATTTGCCAGAAAGAATTAAACCTAACAACATCTACACTAATCAAGTACTCACCTTCTACCAAGCAATTAAAAATGAATCTAAACAATCAGGTTATGACTCGATCAATACCTCAAAAGCCAAAAACAGAGGAAAATAAGACTTTCCATGATGTAAAAAAAATTTGTCACTCAGGAAAAAATTATCACATTTGTACGTACCACAGAAGAGCTCCAGTTGGAGATCTTGTTTATTCGACTTTGAACTTGGGAATGTATAACAGACAGAATAGCTGTCCAAAACACAAAACGGATTGAATTTCAGTAGTAGTGTGAATTGAGGTTGGTCTAGAGAAATAGAATAAATAATACAACTCATATCCACAAACCCCTTGATTCTAGATCGGAACTACTGTTTTTATATATCAGTATGGTTCAAAAATGTCTCCAAAATTGGTTTTAAGCTCTTCTACAGCAGCCGCCACCACCAGCCAGTGTTCTTGCCTTCACGTAACCATGTTACAGACTATGTAATTATTTCAACTCTAATTGTAGCCATGTTATCATTTTAGCATTGAATTGCATAGTGAAAGCTTTTAATTTATAAAAAAGATGTAGCTGAAGCTTAGTTTTTTCTCTTCTACATAGTAAAGTGATAGCTGAATGTGAGCCATGTTACCTAGAAAATAAATAAGGGTAAGGGCAATATTATGCTCATGCTTCTCTATGCATTCATGCAGGCAAGGCAAAACAAAGCCATCAGAGCAGCTGTACAAGTCGATAGAGTGTAGTTGTACAAAAGAAAAGGAAAAAAGAAGGGGAGAACAGAAGAAAGAAAAGAAAATAAATACACTACCTATTAGATACAGAATTACAAGTTTTTCCGGATGATTTATCAAAAAATTCTTCATGTGAAAAGGCGATACGGATTCTAACAATAGCTACAACCCTCAGAACAGGCAGTAATTTTAACTATAATAAGAGACCTCTTCCGTGACACTTTTTGCAAGACACACTATAGCGTTAATAAGAAAATAGCTGTATGTACTGACAGCGCCCTATGCTAAGTAAATTGAAACAGGGCAAGAACAACAATGAGCTGTTTGCAAGAATCTTGACATTTCTAGCTATTCTAAGGTATTTTGAGACATTAGAAATAAGGAATTTCTACATCCTTACAATTATTACCGTTGTTATTTATTTTTATTAATTTCTTTTCCAGTTTTTATCTATACTGAATTACGTTTCACAAGAGTTGCCAGCCATAAGTGAACAATAAACCTAGCGTTTAGGGTTTACTCAAATCAACTAGAAACTTGAATTCGAAAAAAAAAAAAAAAAGCAAATTGCATTTGCTGTTCTGAAGTGAAAGGCACTCTCTGAGCCTAAATCCAAATCAGTTCTGTCTCGGTGATCCTCTTTCTGAGAGAAGCCCTTTAAAAAATAAAAAAATAAAAACGATGCAGCTGACCTCAGACACAAGAAAAACTCAACAAAATTAAAGAAACCAACCTAAAACTAACACCTAAAGTTACCTGCCACTGTCGGATTTTGCCAGAAAATCGAAGGACACCAACTAACGGGCACCCTAAATTGCAAATAAGGAAGCTAGATTGAACGACCTAAAAACAATAAAGGGGAAAAAAAGTGCTTACCATAGAAGAGCTCAAGTTGGCGCGCGGGAAGAAGGATTAGCCGTTTGATATGAATTTATGATTAGAGATTTACTGTCAAGAGTAAATCTTTGAATTGGGATGTTTTTGGGGGTGAAACTGATTAGTGCAGTCCGCTGGGTGAATTCATAGGCTTTTGTGGGTGGGGATGTATTTGTAATTACACAATTTCTTTTTTTTCACTTTACTTTTAAAGGGAAATTTTTGGTCAAAGGTCAATTAGACCATTTGCATATTACTGAGGGGCATTTCACCCAAATTCCCTAGAATAAACCCCTAACCCTGCCCCAATTTCGATAGAAGAAACAGAGTTGTCAGAGCATCAGAGAGTGGGAGATAGCGATTGGGTTTGAGCGATTGAGTTCGAAGCTTTAGGGGTTCGAGATCAGCGTGGAGGTGGCGGTCGATTTGGGTGCTCGGGTTCATGAACAATGGGGTAGTCGCCAATTGGCCAAGAGGGACAACGGGTTCGAGATGGGTGCAAGAATTCTGGCCAAAAACTGAGGTTTCCGGTCGTAATGGCCAAGGTAAGTTCAAGGGGTTCACGTATTTCGTTTTCTGGTTCGAATTTCAAAAATTTCCAGCCAAGAATAGAGCTCGCGATCAGGTTTTGGGCGGCAGGTTCGAGGAATTTCCGGCAAGGCTCGACTGAGGCAAGTCATGAGTGTTATGGGCTTCGATTTTGGGTTCTTGTTTGTGGAAATTTGGGGCTGAAAGAAGTAGTGGTGCTTGGTGGCAACGCTCGGAGGTGGCTGGCGGTCGCGGCAGTCTCTCTGTTTCTCTGCCTTCTTTCTTTTTTTCTTTTTTCCCCCCTGAATTTGGTTTGTATGAAATGAAGGAGGGGTTGAAGGCTGCTCGACAATAGGTGATGAAGGCTGATCGAAACGGGTTCGATTCGAAGAGGCAGCAGTGGCTGCTCCGGCGTGTGTGTGGGTATGTATGTGTGTATACCCTTGATGGAAAGTGTATGAATGTAAATTGTATGTAGGAATGAACTGTGAATTTTTGGGCTGAATGTGGAGTTCTTTTGCATCTGTATGTAATTGCAGAAAATTGGTGTTGAATATGTGTATTTGTGCTATGAGTGAACTGAAATTGCCGAAAGTGTAAGCGTAGGCAGTGAGGGAGAGTGTGTGTTGAAGAATATTGCTGAGTTGCTTTAATGTGAACGTGGGATGAACTATTGGAATTTATACCGCAAATTGAAGATTGTTTTCTGAAGATCGTGGAAGATATCCTAAGTGCGTGGGGAGGATCCGTTCCAAAAAATCAGGGGAAACAGGAGGTGGTTCTTCAGGAGTGTGTGTTAAGGTTTTTCTGTAGTTGCTAAAAGGCATCATTATAGAGCTTGGCACGATGAGCAAGCAAGAGAAAGCCCCCACTTCAAAGACAAATTTCCTGCCAGTGGACCCACATAATTAAAACCAACAATCATAACACACGCTCTAGAGGAAATGCTTATAATGTCAAAAGATGTATTACCATCTTCTGGCTGTACAATGATGATTGGAAGTTGAACATCTTTAGAGGAAATGCTTATAATGTCATTGGATGTTACTAGTGTTTTTCCTCTTCTTTAAAAATAGATACGAGGCTATGTGATTCATAATATTAAAAAAAAAAAAAAAAAAGCATATACACATTTGGTCCTTACACAGTCACACAATATACACGTTTAATAAATATTTTGCAACTCAAAGAAACCGGGATTTAGAGTTAAAATTTTCAATAACACAAGGTAGAAATTCAAATGATAGATAGGATTTTATGATTTGCGCCTCCAATTCTTCACATACTTCACACATTATGTTGTAGATTGGGGTCGAGATTGGGGGCGTTGCCGGTGTCTGATGACTCCGCCAGCGATGAGGGAGTAACGCTGGCTCGGCGTTGGAGCGGTGGTGTTGTGGGTGCAGTGGGTTCGCAAAGAGAGAAGGGGGATTGGGGTTTTGCTTTTTGGGAAATTGGGGGTTAAGATGGTGGGGCGGTGGTACAGATAGAGGAAGGGGATCGGGGGTGCTGAAATGTTTGGCAGATTTGAAGTTTATGGGTGGGTGGGTGGAATAGGTTTTTGGGTTTTATTTTTGTGGTCCAGTGGCAAAATTTTTGTCTTCGAGTTGGGGCCATTTTATTGCTTACTCAGCCTGTCAACTAAGATCTTTGGACTCTATAATGGTGCATTATAGACGTCATAGAAAGACCCATGTGAGGTAGGCTTTTTGCAAATATTATGTGTGGGTCAAGTGCGTAGAATGGTCAAAGCAAGTTTGGCTACATTTAATTTAAATTGAACTTTAAAAACTTGCACTTGGAAAATGGTTTGTAAAATGGTTAATTGGAATTGGGCTTGAACAATTAATTTAGACTTAAAATAGCTAAGAAATTGGGTTTGGATATGAAATTGAATTTCGTAAACCCAAATAAAGAAGAATTGGGCTAACAAAATTGGACCATTAACTAACCGAAGAACGAGTTTAGACACCGTATGTGAATATTCAAAAATATTAAATAATTAGACTCGAGTTATAATCCACTTACAAACCCACGTCATCTTTAAAATAAAAATAGACGAGTGATACAAAATTTCTTTAAAACATTTATTGTGATCAATATTAAAATAACGAATTAAAGTGATGACGACACATTAAAAATTCTTTAAAATTTTGAAAATAATAATTTTCATTTATGAAAATAATAATTTTCATTCCGGCTGCAGCACTCGCCATTTGAAAACGACCCAAAGCCCCTCTTCTTATAGTGGTTGTAAACACCGATTTCAATCTGTACCTCCCCTGACCGGAGCATCGTTTCTTTATCCTAGCGATTGGTTATCTCTCTCCATTGATGAATTCAACTCTAAGCCACCACTCACCTTTCAAGATGATGAGGTCATTTCAAACTTGGTGATGGTGTTGAAACTGACGATTTCTTGGTTGATGAAAACCTATTAGCTGTTGGGATCGGGAGAATTAGATGTAAGTTCATTTGCCTTTTCGTCCACTCTCTCTGTTGGTCAACTACCATCGGCTGAGTTACCGAAAGGCGGATCTTGAATCGCCCCTCTCATCCCAGTCCTCTCTAACAATCATGATCGTGTAGGAAATCCAACCGGCCAGCAGCGAAGTCGACAGTCTGCAGGTGAGGATTTCCATTATCCCCAACACCGATTAGATTTGGCTATTTGGAGGTAAAGTGACCAGATGATCAACTCATGGAACTCGTGTCAAAAGCAATGATTTGGGATAACAATGAGAAATATAAAAGCAATGTGTTTGATCATAAGATTTGGTGTGATTTTTTATGGAAAAAACATGGCTTTGATCCAATTGGAAAACAGATATGTGTTTTTCATCATTTTATTTTTTAGGATTTTTGATAATTTGACGCTTCCCGATCAAATTTCAGGCGAATTTTGGTGGTGTAGTTGTGACCAAAGGTTGGAGGCTGCGTCACAGCGATGATGGTTTTTTGTGTTGACTCGCTAGAGATGTAACTCAGTGTGGCTTGTGTATTTATGTTGCGACTCGCCGGTGGTGTTGTGACTTGTGTTTTTTGTGACTTATTGTCCGGCTGGTTGTGACTCGCTATCCCGCAATTGTGACTCTACGTTTGTGACTCTTCACGACCCGCTTTCCGGCAGTTGTGACTCATTGTGACTTGCTAACCGCTATGACTTACTGTAACTTTGTACCCACCTAATTCTTTAAAACAATTCTATATCTACCTTATTCGTAAACAGTTTAGAAATTTTATTTATATTTGTGTAATGCCCTCAATTGCTTTTGGTTATTTGGACCAAATCACAATTGGGCTTTAGGCTTGTTTCCCTGTGAAACGTACTGGTAAAAGACTAGTTTATAGAGAGGTTAATTTCACAAATCGTTCACAACTTTTGAGTTAAGAATCGATTGGGTCCCTAACCCTTTCTTTCGACTCTTGAATACTCAATTTTTTATAAATTCGCACGATAAGTCATTTTTATTACTATTCTATTAACTTTTCAGAAAAATGACCGTTATACCCCTTAACTTTTTAATTTTTAAAAACATATATTTAAAAATAATAAAATAAAAAAACGAAAAAACCCGACCCCGCCACGCCCCACCCCACCCCACCCCACCCCACCATCGGCCCAAGAATGCCACTGGAGGCGAAAATGGGGGGGGGTTATTCACCCCATCCCCCCTCCCCCAAAATCTACAAGAAACGGCAGTATTTTTGCTATACTGTCGTTTCCGCCAGCAAAAATGGGGGGTGAGTCCCCATCATCCTCGTTTTGCTACAGGAAACGGCAGTATTTTTTGGTGGGATTCACCCTCCATTTTTGCTGTTGAAAGCGGCAGCAAAAAGTCTGTTGCCATTTCTGGTGGCATTTTTATGGATAGGGTGAATCCTTCCGTTTGTTGCCAGAAACAAGCCATTTCCGGCAGCAAAAAGGGGGATTCACCACCAAAAAAAAAATTTGGCAGCAATTCTTGGTAAGGAGAGGAGGGGTGGGGGTTTTCTTTTTTTTTTATTTTTTAAATATTTTGTTTTTAAAATTAAAATGTTAAGGGGCATAACGGTCATTTTTATGAAAAAGTTAACAAAATAGTGACAAAAAGGACCTATTGTGCGAATTTATGAAAGAATTTAAATTATCCCATGTGTTTTGGAAAATTTATAACAGGACTCCAAATTGATTTTGGTAAGGCCATATTATGTATGTTCTTTAATTTAAAACAAATGATGATTGAGTATATAAAGTTTGGAGAGTACTTTAGCTTTACAAAGTTTTATAAATGTTTCTAATGCTCTCTAACTTTTAAATATCAAAGAATTTGGGCACGAGATAGTTTAAACACTACTTTTATAAATTTCATAAGAGTAATTTTAGTTCAAAGAATTTGAATTTAGTTTCTGGAATTGATAGCAACATCACAATGACTTACTAATTTTTGGGAATCAACCTATCAAACGTGTGAAAACAATACTATGGCAGGCAATATCGTGGGGAAAAAAAGAAAAAAAAAATTTAATATTCTCATTAGAATCTATAGAAGATGATGACATCACATGTATAAAGTATATGTAATCTAAGGTCGTCATGCCATGTGTTAATTTGGATGATGTTCCTTTTATTCAAAACTTTTAATATATCATTTACACTTCCAAGGCAGTTTTCTTGTCACGTGTGTGGAGATATTTATGACCCTAGGATATTTGATGTACATCATAAACTATGTTGTGAAAATTTTGATATGCTTCTTTAATAAGATTTAGCCTAGATAAATCATTGTCATTTTGACGACAAAATTGTTTTAAAAGGGGGTAGTTTTTAACAACACGTAAAACAATATTACGTAACAAGTCACAAGTATTAGTCATATTCATATAAGCTTAGTCATCAATGGATATAGATAGATATGCTTAGTCAATGGATAAGTATGCTTAATAATTAATTCGGATAAGTATGCAAATGGAGATGTATGATTCGGATAAATATACTTAGTCGGATAAGTATATGAATGGATAAGGATGGGTGAGTCACCAAGGCTAGAGGGAATGTATGTAATAATTGCCAAAATATTCTCTTGATCCCTCAAAAGATATGCAATGATTGCCAAAATATTCTCTGGGCCCTCGAGTTAGCTATAAATAAGAGGAGATTTTTCAAAACCTTCGCATCAACCGTCTCTCTCTCTCTCTTCCCCCCCCCTTCTACAAGTTATTTCTTGGTCCCTTGTGCTTTAGCCTATGACCATTTTGGTCCTATAACTATAACATATATTCTATACATGATGAAATTCTATATGCACCAAGATAATATCGAGAGTAAGCTATCAACATATAAAAGAAATAATAAATCACGATTAGATCCTCTTTATACACTATGAAAGTTAAGAATAAGAGAGAAAAGTTGAAGGCATGATGTGCTAACGAAGGAGAAAGCAATGAAAGAAGGGGTTAATATTGCAAAGTAATCCCGAGTAGGGATTTAATGTGAGTGAGCTTTACACTCTTCTTATGTGTCCGTCAAACATGCTTATATTAATTATCTGAGAAAAAGTCATATGTTTGTAATCTATAATGATGACAGTGCTATTATGTGACAAAATTCCCATGTTTGTGATCTATGAGGATAATATGTCATTATTCAAGGAATTTTCTCTAATGTCAAGTATTGTTCGTGATCAAACCTATGATGAGATAAATTATACTAGGTGAAGTAAGCTATATGATTTAGTTCATGTTATGAACAAGTGTTTTTTTTTTAAAAGGAATTACATCTAGATCTTCCCTATCAGTTTCAAAACAGAATTATGTTCGGAAAGGCACTTCTTTTGGGTTGTAAGAGACTAACAAGGTAGTCTATGATCAAATCTTTAGAATTAGCTGTGGTTTTGTGAGACACCTAAGTTATCTGTGATCAAAATCTTGGTACGAGTACCAACCGGACAAGTTATATTGAGTGCTTGGGGTAAAATAGGTCTATGATGTAATTCAAACCCAAACTCACGCTTTTAAAAGAAAACTTACATGTGTAAAGATCTCTCACTGAATATTCTATATTCATTGTTTTCCGTGTTTTCAAAATTTTAGGTACTTGGAACTTCGTGAACTGAGCTCTTTGAAAGCCTCAGATGGGTGTCTATATGCCAAAGATATCAAATCAGGACCATGGGGAATTACTGGCCTCATCACTGTGAACTATTGACATTGTCTGATGGACTTATTACAAGCTTTAATTATTTATATAAAATGGATTAAGCCACAAACCTTGACAGTTCTAAAAATGAAAAATAATAAACATTAAATGCTTAATAACTACACCTAATTAACCTTTGACAACAAGAAGCAAATAGCCCTTGGCTGGGGCGTTACAAGTTGTATCAGAGCAACAAGACGGTCCCCTCGATAACATGGCAAGCATCTGTCCCGAGGTTTCTTAAAGAGCTTTGTAAGTTGTGGTTATGATTTATGTGAAATTTTATTACCATTTGTAATGATGAATATGATGAGGCAATGAATGTGTTATGAATGATGTTGTACATCCTTCGAAAGAACTACTGAAGAAATTTAAAAATCATTACTATAACATATTTAGAACACAAAAATTGAAGGAACTATACTATAGTTGTTAAAATAAAAAGTATCGGTATTTCTGTCAATATCAATAAAACATAAAGCTTCATAACAAATAAAAGTAATAATACATCTTTCAGTGTCGATAAAACAGAAAGTCGTGGCTGAGAAACTAAAGTATCGATACAGTATCAATAAAACAGAGAGTTATATGGCCAATTAAAGGTATCAATACACTTTTCTGCATCAATAAAATCGAGACTGTCGTGGCAAATTAAAAGTATCAATACTGATCTGAGTATCAATAAAATAGATGGCTAAGATGGCAAACTGAAAGTATTGATATTGCTGCTAATATCGATACAAATGAAAAAATGAGAATTTGACTAAAATGTCGGATAAACCTATCTTTAAAAAAGGAAATCTAGAAGAGAAATGATCAAAGAAGTAAATTGTGAGAGAAGACCTTATTGAAATCGTAGAATTTTATTAGAAATAGTATTTGCATGAGAATTATTAGTGAAATGATTTTTGAAATAATTCTAAATTTTCAAAGCACGTAGAACTAACTTTTATTGAGTCAAAAATATTTGAAGATTGTACCTTTAACGGAATATTTGTGACATTCAAGTGCATTCAAATTAAACTTGATCTTTGAGGATCTTTTACCAAATACTTAGTAGTTTATCTTTAACAAAAATAAGGTTTCTCCTATTTTGCTTCTCCATTACATGTTCAAACATTGTTGTAGTGAAGTGTTACTCTGTTTATCATTTATAAAACAAATATTAGGTTTTAATGTCGTTTAAAATGAATGAAAATAACAAAAACCAATATCATGAGTAACAGGGTGCTAATAGGTTGGTTTAGTTGAAGATATTTGGCATTATGTCAAGTTTGGCTATAGTAATAGAAAGAAAAAATTATTTATCAAGTGGAAGTGCAAAAGAAAGTAATGTTTATTTATCAAGTGGAAGTGCAAAAGAAAGTAATGTTATACTTTCTCAAATTAGAATTTTTGTAATTCACTTCTTATGCCTTGTTTTTCTTCGCTTGCTAAATTAACATGCAAGAATTTAAATTACCCCATGTGTTTTGGAAAATTAATAATGGGTCTCCAAATTGATTTTGGTAAGGTCATATGTATGTTCTTTAATTTAAAACAAATGATAATTGAGTCTATAAAGTTTGGAGAATACTTTAGCTCTACAAAGTTTTATAAATGTTTTTAATACTCTCTAACTTTTAAATACCAAAGAATTTGGGCACGAGATAGTTTAAACACTACTTTTGTAAATTTCATGAGAGTAATTTTAGTTAAGAGAATTTTAATTTAGTCTCTGGAATTGATGGCAACATCACAATGACTTATAAATTTTTGGGAATCAACTTGTCAAACGTATGAAAACAATACTATGGCAAGCAATATCGAGGGGAAAAAAAGGAATAATATTCTGATTAAAATCTATAAAAGATGATGACATCATATGTATAAAGTATATGTAATCTAAGTTCGTCATGCCACGTGTTGATTTGGATGATGTTCATTTAATTCAAAACTTTTAATATATCATTTACACTTCCAAGGCAGTTTTCTTGTCACGTGTGTGGAGATATTTATGACCCTAGGATATTCGATGTACATGGTAAACTATGTTGTTAAAATTTTGATATGCTTCTTTTATAAGATTTAGCCTAGATAAATCATAGTAATTTCGAAGACGAAATTATTTTAAGGGGGCAGTTTGTAACGACCCATCAAAAATTAGTACGTAACATGTCACAAGTATTAGTCATATTCGGATAAGCTTCGTTATCAATGGATATGGATAGATATGCTTAGTCAATGGATAAGTATGCTTAGCCATTGCTTCGGATAAGTATGGGAATGGATATGTATGATTCATGTATGATTCAGATAAATATATTTAGTCGGATAAGTATGTGAATGGATGAGGATGGATGAGTCACCAAGGCTAGAGGGGGGATGTATGTAATTATTACCAAAATATTCTCTTGGCCCATCAAAAGATATGCATTGATTGCCAAAATATTTCCTGGGCCCTTCAAGTTGGCTATAAATAAGAGGAGATTTTCCAAAGCCTTTGCATCAACCGTCCCATTCTCTCTCTCTCTTCCTTCTACAAGTTATTTCTTGGTCCCTTGTGCTTTAACCTATGACCATTTTGGTCCTATAACTATAACATACATTCTTTAGATGATGAAATTCTATACTTTACGCACCAAGATAATATCGAGAGTAAGCTATCAACATATAAAAGAAATAATAAATAAGGATTATATCCTCTTTATACACTATGAAAGTTAAGAATAAGAGAGAAAAGTCAAAGGCATGATATGCTAATGAAGGAGGAAGCAAGGAAAGAAGGGGTTAATATTGCAAAGTAATCCCGATTAGGGATTTAATGTGAGTGATTTTTACACTCTTTTTATGTGTTTGTCAAACATGCTTATATGAATTATCTGAGAAAAGTCATGTATTTGTAATCTATAATGATGATAGTGCTATTATGTGAGAAAATTCCCATGTTTGTAATCTACAATGATGATAATGCCTTTATTCAAGGAATTTTCTCTAATGTCAAGTATTGTTCATGATTAAATCTATGATGAGATAAGTTATAGTAGGTGAAGTAAGCTATGTGATTCAGTTCATGTTATGCAAATGTGCTTTTATTCAAAAAAAGGAATTACATCTAGATCTTCCCTATCCGTTTCAAAACAGAATTATGTTCGGTATACGAAATATTTTGTTCCAAGGCACTTCTTTTGGGTTGTGGGAGACTACCAAGATAGTCTATGATCAAACATTCAAAATCAGTTATGATTTTGTGAAGCACCTAAGTAACTTGTGATCAAAACCTTGGGACGAGTACCAACCGAACAAGTTATATTGAGCCCTTGGAGTAAGACGATCTATGTTGTAATTCGGGCCCAAACTCACGCTTTTAAAAGAAAAACTTGCATGTGTAAAGATTTCTCACTGAATATTCTGTATTCATTGTTTTCCACGTTTTCAAAATTTTAGGCACTTGAAACTTTGTGAACCGAGCTCTTTGAAAGCCTCAGATGGGTGTCTATATTACGAAGTAATCTAGTCAGGACTATGGGAATCACCGACCTCATCACTGCGAACCGTTGACATTGTCTGATGGACTTATTAAAGACTTCAATTATTAATATAAAATGAATTCAGCCACAAAGTTTGACAGTTCTAAAAATGAAAAATAATAAACATTAAACCCTTAATAACTACACCTAATTAACCCTTGACAAGGAGAAACAAGTAGCCCTTGGCCTGGGCGTTACATGCAGCACCATTTGTTCTCTCATATTGCAGATTTTGTTCCCTCAGGCAAGACGGGATATGGAGTTGAGTTAATAAAAACCAAACAAATTTAACATTAATATTTGATGGAATGGAAAGCAAAACAATTCAGCAAACACGATTTTCGAGGGGAAAAAAAAGAAATCAGGTTGAACCCGAGAACCCGACTCGGGGTTCTGGGTTGGGTTTCATTAGGTTAAGTGGATTTTAACCATTTGACCCGGAACCCTATTCGACCGGTCGGGTTCCCTAACCTCACACTCGCGACCGACCCATTTTGAACAGTAACCGACCCGACCCAACCCATTGCAGATCAGATGAGTCGGGTTTGTCAGATTCCCGGATCAGATACCCAGTCCTATTTTGGGTACAGTTGTAACGCAATTTTCCTCTCAAAACTGCATTTTAAGGGATATTTTAGACTTTTCAGGTTCGTTGTGGTAATTATTACGGTCATTTATATTTTTGCTATTCCGATTTAAATTGATTTGATTAGATTTAGTTGTTTTGTTTTCAATTTTCTCGTATCTTCTTCTATCTTCAAGACAAGATTCTGTTTTTGTGATAATCTTGCTTCATTTAGAATTGCAGATCAAAATTTTATATATAGAAAAATGTCCAAGATTAGGAAGACTCCCTATTTCGCCCTTTTTTATATAGTTTTTTCTGAATTTAATATCTTATGTCATTTTTTGTAATTTTTTTTTGTTTTCCTCTTAGTTATTTTACTAAATATTTTAATTCGTCAAAATATATATCTATATGTTAATTAAATGAAAGGAGTTGTGGTACCTTTGTACTGTAGTTTGCTAGTAAAAAAATATGTTAGTAGGGTCCTTTTAGACATTTTATTTCATACTATGGTAACATGGGTGGTATTCTAAATTTTTCAATTTTTGTAAAATTTTTTTATTCACTTTTGCCTTGTCCATTTACCATTTTGAAATAAGACTCACTATTAAATTTAATAACTAGTAGATAATTATCATCATTTAATTGTTTAAATTATAGATAAATTTAATTATTCAATTGTCTAACATATCTTGAAATCTGTAGTTCATAATTAATAGAAATTAAATATAAAGTTAATTGAAAATTATAATTGTAATTTTTTCTTATTTTTTCTGATATAAATGAATATTAATAATTATGACTATTTTATATATAACTATTTTATGTATTATTAATTTATATAATCTTCATACTATCAAACTTTATTGGTTTCAAATAAGAAATATTTTCAAAGTACACGTAACTGCTCAGCTGACAATTATTTCGTACAATGTCATTTATCTAAATTAGTGTAAAAAAATATAAAATGATATTTATTTGCGTTAACGATAACAATCGGGTTAAAATTTATTATAAATATCGTTACCTTAAGATGACAAAAAAAAATTAAATTATTATTTTATTGATGTTAAAAATAATTATTCCTTATTGGATAATGTAATCTTATGAAATTTCACTATACAAAAAAAAACTTATAAAATTTATATTATCTACTTTTTAAAAATAATTTGGCATGTATTCTTCTCGTGTAACGCACGAGCAAGAATCTAGTTAAATAATAAAATCATCCATTTGGATACAAGCCAATTTTTTAAAGTTTGGATATCTATTGGTCCAGATTTAATGGTTGGGGACCTTTGTTGCAATTTTCCCTTCTTTTTAAATTAAAATTAATCTTTCGATCTTCTCTTGAGCCAAACCGCTAACTAAAAATCGTTTTCTAGTAATAAAATGTTTAGGGTTATAATTGCCAACTGAGTGTTAAACAAAATAAATCTTTAAAGTTTAAAATGATGAGAAATTTCATGTTGCACATATTTGTATTTAGTGCTTCCTTATAAGCAATCGGTCTATTAGAAATTTTATTTTGCCACAATATGTGATACACATTCAAACTACAAGTGTTAGGCACTTATAGTTTAGATATGTAACATATTAATAATATGTCTGTGCGTAGGCAAAATAAAATTTCTGATAAGCCCATTTCTAAAATAAGCACCAGAATATATCTTACTTATTGTATTATCACTTATTACTGTTGGAGTGAGTATTTTTCTAGCACTCATATGGGTGTTGTTATGGTACTATATGAGTGATGTGATTATATATATACGCCACATATATGCATGCAGCCACGTGGTGCATACATATAGTAACATTACTTTACTAGTGCTAGAAGGACTACTATATATCTACAGGGTAATTTGCCGCAAAGGTCCACAGCCTTTGTCTTCATTTGTTTAAATCTACACCAGGAGGCCTTTAACCTTTTGAAACTTGGCGCACTTAATCTAAATGCATAATTTTTTCACTAAATCTTTAGGCATGGTTTGGCATTTTGCTTCTAGTGGTCTATGCCAAAAAAGATATTTCCTGTGATTCTAAGTGGATCCTATCTGGCGTAAATTTGATTGAATGCATCTTTATGCATTCAAAAGGGGAAAAAATCATACGTTATTATAATTAAAATTAAATTTCAAATTCATGTCAAAATGTCACATGGTTCTTTTTTGTCATTATGTACATATATGTCACCTCTAGGTACTCTCGTTTGACGTGAATTTAGAAATTAGTTTCAATTACAATAGGATTTGATTTAATTGGTTGTCAAATGGAGGCTAAGGTTCTAACCAAAAAAAAATTATATATTTGGATGAACTGTGTCAAAATTTTCAATTGGGGACCTCTTGGTCTAAGTTCAGAGACTGGAGATTAAAGTGAGAATAAGTGCAAAGATTGGTGACTTTTGCTGCAAATTACCCATATCTAAAACTATCACGTAGTCTTTTTCAGTTTTACACTATTTTTTCTCTATAAAAGAAACGGAAAAAACTTTAGTACTCCTGAAGCACTGAGTACTAAGTACTCAGTATTATTAACTAATTAAGAACATATACGTGGGTGTTAAGGCCTAAATTAAATAACAAAATGGAACTTCAAAACTCACATATGAGTTCTTAATTGGTCTGGATCATTGAACGTTTTCTCGAAAGAAACCAAATAAGAGTTGGCGGCTTCTTATTTGGACAAATTATTATTATCAGTTAATAAAACATAACTGCTATGTAATGTTCCGTTAATTGGTGAACTAATTGATGTGCCAAAAAATAAACAAAGGACTGAGATTGGTCGGAAGACTATTTGGGGTGGAAAAGTGGACAATTTATTGTGTTAAAGGATTTCAATGGTTGGTATTGCCGTATTGACGTGGGAGAATATAATAAATTTTTAAGTAGAAGATCTTAACTTAATTGTCACTTAGTGGTGCAGTTATGAGTTAGTTTGACTATCTTTCCATTCTCTGAGTTTCTCCATTTTTACGAGTTAGTTGGAGCTAATGCAAAGAGAAAATTTCATAGCCTCTTATTTTTATTAGTTCATTAATTACCTTAATATATTGGTTCATTAATTACTTTTAAGACTCTATGATTTTGATCAATCACCCTGTGTCACGCACTGTTACGATACTTGATAAATGATATATGCTATAATTGTTGTCACTGATGTGATTTGTGTGTAGTAATGTATTTTTGCAACAAATATTATGTCATATTACCATATGCGGTCATTACAGTATTAGATATCTGAAGTTAGAATCTACTAGCATTATATGCCCTTGACCAGAGAATAATGATGAAGATGATGGTTTTATGGGTGCGTAGAAAATTTTTTTAACATAATTTTACTTACTAATCAGTGCGATAAAAAAAATTATAAATGATATCACATGATCTTTTCAAGAAAGATGATGGTGAAATTATGTTTTGGAAATTACCTAAACAAGGATGATAACATCACCATAATGTAATGTTCCATTTTTCCCCGCTTCAATAGAATGTGAATAAATTATTATGAAAATATGCACTTTTAATAGCCTACATCTCATGGGAGCAAAATAGCATGTTAATTACATTAATGGCAGCACAATGTGTACAGTTATTTCTGTTCTAATGAGTTTGGTATAATGAAAATTTTCAAAGAAGTATAGTTTCTGTTTTACGTAAATAGGGCGTCTGGTTTGGTAGGCTTGCAGCTTTGTTGACTCAGTTACAATGCCCCATTTAGGAGGGAAACAATAATAATAAGAGGTTGCCCCAAAAAAAAAAAAAATAGTAATAGTAAGAGAATCTTTAATGCAAAAATGTGTGTAGGAGAAAAGAGATAAACATATATATTATTAATTTTCTCTCAGGCATCTCTCTACTTTCTTACATTTTTTCTCTTTATTTATTTTTCTTTTTTGTTGCACAATGTCCTTAACAGTGTCTATAGTCCTGCATATTGTCTAGGACATTCTGCAGGAAAAATAGAAAATAAAGATATAAAAAAGTAAAAAACTAGAGAAAGACGTTAGAGAAAATTGATAACATCTCTATCTTTGTCCTCCCATATACATTCATTGGATTCTAGAACTGACATTTTTATTTGCTTTATCTTATTTGCTTTCTCTCTCTTCGTTTTCTTTTTTTTTTTTTTTTTTTTTGGGGTGGGTGTATTTCTCTCTACATTGGATTAATGACACTATAGTAGTTATTTAGTGGAAGAATCTCAGTTTTATGCAAATTCTTTTTTTTTATTACAAAGGGGATGGTGGGATTCAAACCCCGGACTATCCAGTAAGGAGCTAAGTCTTTAACCACTGGACTAGCTCCTTGATCCCTGCAAATTCTTGTTATTTTGATATTGCAGAGTGATTGTATGCAAGGAGAATCGAACCATTGATCAAGGACTTGAAATTTTTTCTTGTTAATTATCGTGAGTCTTGATAATCAAGTTCCTAACGCCACATACGACATTTAGTGCACTTATCATCCCAATCAATTATTACAAGTTGCAAACCCCTGGATTTGTTGAAAATAGCAATATGTCATGACGCATATAATGGACTTTTCATTATTTTTTGTTTATTTGGAAATAAGTAATTTTAGCTTTCCCAACAAAAAAAAAATAGAAGTATTTAACAATGTTTTATAACGTTTCTAAACTTTGTTTCACTTTATCGAGACAATCACCTTGAAATAGGTAGCTAAAGCAATTGTAATTGGTGTTTCTTTTATAGCATCCATATTAATAGTGTTAAAGTAACTAGATTGTTAGTAAAGTTGTTAGCTAACAACTCAAAAAAATCTACATTGGTAGTATTAAAATAATTGTTAAAAACATTTATTTTAACAAGTTGTTAGTTTCGTTGTTAAAGTTAACAATAAACTTAATACTTTATGTGCTATTATTTATTTTATTTTATTTTAATTAAATTGAGATTGACCTACCATTTGATTATTGAATTGATGATTAAATTTAATACTCTTAGTTAGAATCACCAATGTGACAAAAATTAATAGTTAAATTTAACTTACTTAGTTGTCATTTAACTATCACTAAAAACTCTACTTTTTATTTATGTGGATAATTAACTTTAACACTACTAATGTGGGTGCTCTAATAACAATGATATAAAATAAGAGTGATGTTATTTATCTAGATCGAAAATCGGTCTCAGTCTATTTGACATTGCTATATTGAGATATAAATAGAGATGTATAAACACATGGCAAGATTCATTATTTTAATGGCCAATAAGAAATTAATAATTAGACCAGAGACTAAATAAATAGTATTATTCCATAAAATAACTAATTTTCTAATTTGATAAATAAATGTTTAAAATATGTTGTTGTAATCTAATTAGAGATGACAACGTGGCAGAGAATATCTAAACCCAATGGGGAACCAACCTGAACAGGTGGGGATTACCTGATTTAAGTGGGGAATTAGGGGCGGGGACGAAAATTCATCCCCTAAATGGGAACGAGGGTTGCCATCGCCGCCCCGTTTAAATTCTAAATTAATGAAAAGTGTATAATTTGTATATCATTTAAATTTGTAAAAAAGTTGTCGGTCGTAATGGGATTAAATGGGGATGAATGACAACCCCAACCCAACCGTCCCCCGTCTTGAAATAAATAGGGACGTGGCTGGACAGGGATTTCCCCAACCAGTGACTGCCCATTGCCATTACTAAATCCAATGATTACAAAGTAAAGTAAAAATATACTCTCTTCGTCCCATAAAGATATTTTCCTTTTATTTTTCAAATAGATTAAGAAAATATAATTAATGTTATCGAAAATATACAATTTAAGAATATATTTCTTAATATGCTATTTGGTTTATTTAATATTTCACTCTAGATTTTGTTTATTGTTGATTATCATGTATAACAAATAAGAGTATTTTAGAAAACTAAAAAGTTACATACTCTCTCTGTTTCACAAAGATATTCCCTTTTTAATTTTCACATAGATTAAGAAAATATCATTTAATTTTATTAGAAATGTACAATTTAACAATATATTGCTCAGTATAACCTTTGATTTATTTAATATTTCACTTTAGTTGTTGTTTGTTGTTGATTACTATGCACCATAAATGATAGTATGTTAGGAAATTAAAAAATTAACTTACGAAATTTGAACATAATTAGGGACAGATAAAAAATGAAAGGAGGAATATCATTTTGGGATGGAGGGAGTAAGAAAAAGAGAATACCTTTTTGAAACGGAGAGAGTAATATGAAAGCTAGTGAAATTAAAATGAAACAACATTTAATGCACACATACACATACATATATATAGAGTTGCAATTGATGTTAGCTTTTTGTTATTTCATTTCATACAATCCTTGAGTTCTTACCACCACTTTTAAATTATAAGCTACGTAGTTTGGTAATCCCATGTGATTTGGTAGCCAGAACAGAAGATATTACATAAATCGGGGTGACCGACACCGGCCCACCCCATTGGTCACTCTCGTTTGACAAAAAAAAAGAAGACAAGCAAAACGACTTGTTTATTTTTGGTTTTGCTTCTCTTCTTGTTCTTTGTCAATCCGTTACGTTGGTTTTGAAAATCTGTCACACACTCTCTCAACCCTTCTTCTTGTTTTCCCAACAGCTGGCGTCATCATTTATAAGCTGCGGTTACTCAAAATATTTCCAATTGCTATTATAAATAAAAAAATATGAATATTTTAAAGTATCAATATCTTATGATGTCATTCGTTGGTCTACTTCTCAATGAACCAATGCAAAAATAATAATAAGTAGCACTAGTTGTGCTAAGTATCAGTCTAGGTTGTGACATACGCCATAGACTAGTAATAAGTACTAAAAACATTTTTAGCATACTCTCTATTTTAAAAGAGCATATTCCACATTTTAAAGAGCATCTTTAAATTTAAAGTGTAAAAATTTTGATAATGCCCAACAAACTCTTTATTTGTCATTCTTTATTTTACTTTTTACAAGAAACATTCATTATATTTCCTCATTTTAGGTTGATATTTATTTTTTTAAATGTTAATATAGCCAATAGAATCAATTGTGATTTTTTTGGTCAAAAAAAAAATTGTGATTTTTTTAAACCAAAAAACATGTATCGAAACTTATAGACATTAAATTATAGAAAGTGAAATGGGCTCTCCAAATTTAAAGTGTCAAACCCCACTATTTATTTTGAAAAGTCAATTTAAACAGCCTTTTGGAGCACATTTTTAGACATATATACTCTTTAAGATTAAAAAAATAC
The DNA here is from genome assembly GCA_963692815.1 of Nyctanthes arbor-tristis. Taxonomy (NCBI): domain Eukaryota; kingdom Viridiplantae; phylum Streptophyta; class Magnoliopsida; order Lamiales; family Oleaceae; genus Nyctanthes; species Nyctanthes arbor-tristis. Next base: position 98,514 of record CAVNYN010201390.1, read on the forward strand.
TATGTTTAAAGAGTCTTTTAAAAATGCTCTGCTCAATAACATATGGCACTATTACTCATACGAAAAGTAACCTCCTATCGATGAATGTCTATTGTCTGACTACTTCGGCTCCATACATCAGCAAATGATGCTATTAAATATATCATCCAATTGGTAACATAACGAGACTTGTAGAATAAATTAGACCTCTCCTCGCCTTCTCCGCCCGCACTTCTATATAATTACTGCTCCTTTATCTGTATTCTAGTGTGCATTATTATTGCGTACCAAACAGTTCTCCCTCTCTCTCTCTCTCTCTCCCTCTCTCTCTCTCTATACGTTCACACAAATATACATAGCGTCTGAAAGATTAATTAAAACATGGGTCTTCTCAAGGCTAAAGGCGTCGTTTACAAGCCGGTCGACCGCGTTGATCTTGGTCCCGACAGCGATGAAGTTTACCTGCACGCCAATGTCAAAGGTTTGTGAATTCGCTGACTGTTTTCTCGGAGATATCAAGGTTTTGACATTGGATTTTCTCTTCAGTTCAGCTTTTTTCCTTTCATGCATGTTCACATATGGCATGTGAAAGACTGGTAGGAAATCCACTGATGAATGGACCATGCACTGTTTACCACACGACGACAAGTCTCTTTTTCAATAAATTTGGAGTCCACTACGCGAATGTTTTCTGGATTTAGTTAAGAAATTTGTGAATTTATGTTTATAGTACTGTTAATTCGTACAGTACTGTTAATTCGTGAAAAGACAATTTGGTGTTTCTTCAACAAAAATAATCTGGAATCAGATAGATAGCAGATAGCATGAGGAAGATTCCAGTCCGGCCTAATAAAAAAAGGAACACACATCCCTATAGTGCCATGTGTATAAGCGTCCAATTTTTTCGTATCGTCATGTACGTTGCTTTTTTAACCATCCGTCTTGTTCTATATCATTTTCGATTTCATATTTAGAATTTTCGTGTGCTAATGATGATTTTCTCTTATCTGATGTATAGCTCCTCGTATGGCCGGGCTTCTGATTAAAGTTTTTACTTGGTTCTTGGAGTCACCAATTTTTGGGGGCATATTATTGTACTTCTCAAAGAGGAACAACTTAATTCACAAGGTATGCATATAATTTCTCTCTCTCTCTCTCTCTCTCTCTTTCTTTTTTTTTTTTTTTTGCCCTTTAATTTTAAATTAAAAAAATCTAGTTTGACAATACTTTGTCATCAATTAACTCATTTAGTTTTCTTAATTATCTTATAAAGAATGACACAACACGTGAAAATGCTAGGAAACTAGCTAGACCATGGTTTACTATGGAATAGGCTCATGATATTCATATATATATATATATCACCTAATAAAAGGAAACACTTACCTTTTATTACGTGTCAACATCAATAACCATCACCACATGAGTTGGGTTCCATTATAAGACTACACAAGTGCATAATATTGTTCCATGTCATGGAGGAACTTCCTTTGTTGTGACACTGATGCTGTACTTATTGTGTTGTATATTTTTGTAGATTAGATTAGCTTCCTTTCATGTCTTTGTAGTTGACAAATGATTGACAAATTCCCCTTTTATCAGTTGTACTATGTTTTTATATTCGTGCAATGAAATCAAATTTTCAAAAAAAGAAAAAAAAAGTGCATAATACTGTAGGAGGACAAGTGACGTTTTGAAAATAGAATGATGCCTAAAATTTTTTAGATATATGTGTGTGTATATATATACATATATATTGTATTTTCACTTTTTTCCAAATTTAAATATACACCGCACATGGGAAAATGTCCTTTTGAGTATTTGTAATTGTTTGGAGAGTTTTCGACACAGTAAGTGTAATTCGACAAACATGCTACCATATTGACCAAAAAAACCAAACATGCTACCATATGTTTGCCGTTTCTACAGTATATGTACATTGTAGATCTAAATTATACACGATATATATTAGTAGGTATCAGGTACCAGAGATAGTGATGTGATATAATAGCAGTCAACCTTCACAAATCAAATAATAGTATCAAACGTCTAGTGTTTAATCAAATTGAAGATATACACTAACTCTACCAAAGATTTGCTCAAATACTAATATAGCGTAATAGTTGTAGAATAAGTTTTCTATGACTTGGTTGTTATAGAATTCATACTGCAAAAAATGGCAGCTATTACTTCACCTTAATTTTGATAATTAACTAATCTTTCATACGCTGCCTAGTATTCCTAGTATAATTTGCTAAGAGATTAGCTCTTTGTTCAGCTTGTCTCCTTTGCGGATGTCCAAGATCCACCTTTATTTGAACCTGTGCACACATATGAAGGTGAGACGGTCGATCTTTTATAACTTTATTATATGAAATCATGAGACATTCTCAAGTTTCGTATTGTGATAGGCACTGAAGAACAAGAAGTAAAACGCATAGAGGCTCATCTACCCCCTCCGAAGAAAGTTCATCATGCGGTTTCTTGTCTTCAGTCTCCAGACGATGTATCTAATAGTCCAAAACCAAGTTTCCAACGTTGGACAATCTTGGATTATTCAAAGGCTTATACTTCAGGAGAGATAACTCCTCGGATAGTATGCGGCGTTAACTTCTTTTGTTGGAAGCAGCGAAATTTGCATTTGATTGTCTCATTTTAAAGATTTCAATTACATCAGCTTATAAGTCTGCATTTTCCAAATTCGAGATCATGTTTTCATGCAGGTTGCAGATCGATTTATAGCTGCTGTGCGCGAGTCATCCGGTCCTCCTCTACAGATGTCTTTCTTTATTAACTTCAGCGTAGAAGATATTATAAGGCAGGCTGCTGAATCAACTCTTCGGTATGAACAAGGTTGGTAAATTTTCTACAAGAAAAAATAAAAAAATGAATAATAATCACATTTGCAGAAGAGGGGCAAAAAAAGGACGTTCTCATATTGTTGCATCTCCAAATTCAACATTTTTTGAACTAGATGCGGCCTATTAATTTTACATGAGACATTAGAAAGAAACAACATTTCTAATGCTTTGCTTTATGTATATTACAGGAAAACCACTATCAGTATTAGATGGGGTTCCAATTGCTATTAAAGATGAAATAGACTGCATGCCATATCCAACTACAGGTGATATATAGCATCTTTTTCTCATTCTTTTCTGGATTTTCTTTGGTGACTTTATCCTGCCAATTTTGCTCGTTTCCAAATTTCAACTAAATATTAGTTGTTACTTCCTTACTGAAAATTTGGCGCTTGTAGGAGGTACGAAGTGGCTGCATAAAGTAAGATCCTGTACAGAAGATGCATGTTGCGTTGAGCGCCTGAGGTTGTGTGGTGCCATAATTGTGGGAAAGACGAATATGCACGAGCTTGGGGCTGGAATTAGTGGGATCAATCCTCACTATGGGTATGCATATGAATATTGCATTCCTTTTCTTTTTCCTCCTCGATTCATATTCCAATTACAATCTACATTATAGCATACAAGTGCTTATAGATATATGTCCTACTAAAACATAGCATAATGAAAACAAAAATACAAACTTCTCTGTAGGGGACTACAAAATACAATAAAACATAGACAAACTCCCACATAGGCAGAATCAAACATGAGACCTCTTAGGGCCTTAACCTTAGCCCCTAACAATATGAACTAAGGCCTCATTGGTAGGTTTACTAGTAGTTCATGATGAAACTGGATAATTGGGCCATAACCCACGCTGATTTCACCTTCTTTTGTTACTGAAGGGCTACAAGAAATCCATATAATTCACGAAAAATTACGGGTGGATCTTCCAGTGGATCTGCTGCTGTAGTAGCTGCTGGATTGTGCCCGGTTTCTCTTGGTGTTGACGGGGGAGGTAAATCAATATCTATCTATTATTGCTAATAGTAGAAAGCAATACTGATTGCATGCAATATTTGTGTACCTGAGAAACGTTTTAATCAGACGGCAAGCAGTTTTACAATTTTGCATCACTAATTTGGGTTTAAGGATACATCAAATATACCATTCCCCTCGATCTTATAAAGTTACTCGAAATTGGTGACTGTAAAAGGAGGGAAAAACAAGCAAAATTTTGATAAAATAAAAAGACAAGATGAGCATGGAAAGAAAAATGGGGGAAGAAGTGTAGAACAGACAGAAAAGTTGCGGATGCCAAGAAATATATATATATATATATATATATATAAGCCAAGGAAAATCTGATTAATGCCTTCGACCACAATAAAAATGCTTCCTATATGGGTTCAGACTTTGTATAACATTTTTGCCTCTACTTTTAAAACATATATATGGATGAAAATTCTTAGTCTTATGATTCGTGTCAGAACTTTAGATATGAGAGGTAATATTCTCCATGATTCTTTTGTTAATAGATAGATATGCAAATGAAGATTTGACTTCAAGAATGGTTACTACTTGTAACCAATACCAATGACTTAAACCTCTGCTTTATTCTTATTAGTTTGGTTTAGTGGTTACAACTTGTAAAGTTTTACTGCAGTAAATGAATTCTATCAAGTGACCCGGAATTTTTTGATTTATTTTCATTTATGCATTAGGATCTGTTCGACTACCTGCGGCCCTTTGTGGTGTTGTTGGTTTGAAGAGAACTTTTGGACGTGTGCCACACAATGGGTGCGCTATCATTTCCTTAAAACTACATTATTTTTGCTTCAGAAGTTGTTTCTTTCCCTTAGAAGAGCAGTGTGTACAATACTGACTAGACGTTCTCTTAATTCTTCAGTGTTCTTCCTCTGAACTATACGGTTGGAATGGTGGGAATAATGGCAGCAACAGTTGAGGATTCACTCATTGCGTCAGTTTCTATTTATTATCTTGTCAATCAACCACCGTTTCTAAGTGTATGTTCGGTAGGCACTATGGTTGAAAGGACTTCCTTAATATTTTCGAGTGCTATGAGCCGAACATGCCTTAAGAGATACACAGCTATCAGCAACAACAGCTATAAGCTACTGTAACTCTAATAAGTTTTAAATTTGCAGATACTCAGCTATCAGTGGCAGCCTTTCATCCAACTCCTCCAGCTTGACAGCGGTATAATTGCATTATATATTAATGTGTGTGGTTTTTTGATTGGCAACATTTCGTCCGACTCCTCCATTTTATGATGTCAGAATTACATTTTCCTTGTCTTTTTGTGAATAGAAAATGCCAATAATCTAGTTTCTTATATAGAAATTGTCACTATGAACATCATAATTATTATTGTATTGTTGACTACTAGTGACAAGTTTCTTGATATTATATCATGGAATCTAAAAAAAGTTCATGAAATTCTTGAAAAGTTCTAGTTTCTTTTTAGTCTCACTTGCATTTCAAGACCTACTGACTAGTATTCTCGTTGTCACTGAGGAAAAAACAGCCTGACATATGTCTTCCGCTCTTGAAATCAGCAAACTATATGTCGTTTAACATCAAATTGGCAAGATATGGAAAGGTATATATTCAACTTAAATAGCTATGTTCTTTATTCGTTTTAAGTTTTAACATTAAATGTATATTAATTTTGTGTCTTCTTTGATCGATTCTGGTTTGACGACTGCACTGACGACATCAGAGTTTGCTGCTCTCGTGCTCTAGCCAAACTATCAGATAAATACGGGTGGAAGGTAAAATGAAGCTTGGACTTCACATATACTAATTCAGATAATTCACTCACACTAAAGGCTGAGAAGCTCCTCTTTTCGTGTTTAAGACTGTAGAAGTGACCATACCAGATATAGAGAACATGCGCCTTGCACATTATCTAACAATAGGATCAGAATGTACCAATTCAATTGCTTCCTACCAAGACAAGTATGTTGTTTCTTCCCAAATATTTCAACAATATTTTTTTTAAAGGAAGTGGAAAATGGACTCCAAAAAAGCACTAAATGAACCAGGTACCTAGCAGAAATGGGATGGGATGTTAGGGTCGGGCTTTCAGTATATGGTGCTTTTCATAGCAAGGAGTATCTAAATGCCCAGAGAATCAGGTAATTTTTAAGCTGACAGTGATGACATTAACTTATACTTTCTGGAAGAATTTTTATTAGCAATGGAACACCAACAGGAACCGGCAGCTCCAGTTCCATAACAAGATATTTTCGGAAGCAGACATCATTGTTACCCCAACAACAGGGTAATCCTTTTCTTCTTGGATGAATCATTTCTTCACCATTTTACTTCTATTAATTTAATGAACTCTTACATTTACCCTATAAGGGTTCTTCTGGAAAAATATCTAGAAAAAGTTTATGAAAACTTTGTGTAATGTATTTAACAGTGTCACTGCATACACAATTAAGGATGATGCGTTGAAAACTGGTGAACTAGACTACATAAATGGAGGTAAACACATGACAGTAATTTTCTTGAACTTCCTTGTATCATATAATTGTTTATGTGTGTTTTTGCATTCACGTTTTTATGTAAATAAGAGAGAGAATGAATGGAGATGATTCTTAGAGATTTGTGTAGTACATGTGAGTCCACGAGAAATGTGGATGCGATTGGTTTGACCAAATTCAAATTTGAAAAAGTAGAAGAAAGTAGGAGAATTTATTTGTATGCAAACAGGCACTATATAAACTCAACTTGTTAACAGAGGAAATTGATTATTTTCTCATAATTTTGCAGCTGCCCTGGTAAGGTACCAGATAGCAGGAAACTTTTTGGGATTGCCAGCGGTGACTGTCCCTGTACGTTCTTGCAAATTGTCATTAGATTTTTTTTCTCTTTCTTTTTTTTTCTGCATTAGTGTCATCCTCCAGTAGATATATGGTGGTCTGAACTCTTTGCTCGTAGGTTGGATACGACAATTCTGGGTTGCCTATTGGACTTCAGCTTATTGGGAAACCGTGGTCCGAATCATTGTTGATTCATGTTGCTTCGGCTATGCAAGTAAGTTGGTAAACTTTTAGTAATACAGATATATACAGTCTAAGATTTATATGCAAAATCAAAGCACATTGCTTCGGCTACAGGTGCTGCTAAGCCTTGAATGCCCTTTTTTTTTGGTGAGTATTAACTTTGATTTTGATCTGATTTTCAGGCACTATGCACCTCAGAATACAAAAGACCAGAGGTTTACTATGATGTACTTGCTAAGTAACAAGTTGTCACTAGACTTGAGATGAAAGTGTTCCCTCTTTTCTGAGTTCTGTGGATGGTAAAGATGATGCAGTTATGAATGAGAATTTCAATTCACATCAATACATGAAGCAATGCTTTTGTGGGGTAATTTGCATTTGAACTGGCTATAGCATTTACACATTTTGAAGGCCAAAATAGTTGCAGTCATGGGAAAAAAAAAAAAACTAGCACCTCCCTTCTTCCCTCTATTACCTAAATTGGTTTCCTCTCTCTACTGGAAATTGCTCCTTGAGTATTACTTTTACCTGCCATCTTCTCAAATATTCCACATAATCATTGCCAGGGAAAATATAAGTGAAAATTGGACTTTGCCTGATGCTCTTGATCTTGATATATTGCATGCTACAAGCCTTCAGGTTTATTCTTCAATGCAATTAATAGATTTTAGTGTGTCGGTTTTTAATGGAGTTTATGTTACCTTCTTTAGTTCTATGAATGAAAATAGTAGTTGGGTGTGGGACACGAAGCACTAATAGAGGGATGAAGGTGTACACCTACTCCTATGAATCGAGTCTTTCCTAATAGTAGATTATAGTTTGTAGGTCTGTCGATAATAAAGAAGACTCTTGTCCTCATGGTATACTATCTACAGTTATATCCAATAGAATACCACCTCTGTTGGTATGAAGTCTCTTTCTGACCTCGCAAACTTACTCAAGATCTTGAATGGAATTGCCTTTATAGCAGCCCCATTTTCAGTTAATACATTATCCAAAGGTATCCCTTTCACCAACACCTTGACATACAATAGTTTGAGATGCTTTATTAACTTCTACGAAGGTTTTTTGAAATATACTGTCTTCTCTGATTCTAGCTTAATCCTCCACTTTTTTCATCTTCCTATTTGCCTCAGGCCGTTATTTTTACCTCTAGCACTTTTTCTATCATGATGGAGATTTTGGCCTTGCCTTTTTCTTTATGATTGGTTATTGTTTCATTCCCTGTGTGGGGGTATCCATACATCATTTTCCCATCTCATCGGGCCCATAGTTAGTTTTGGATAACAGAGAATGTACCTTTCTAAACATTCAAGTAAAGGTATCCATCTCACAAAGGGGTGGGCATATTAACCGAAAACCCCAAAAATCGAACCAAACTGAACTAGTGCGGGCCAGTTCGGTTCGGGTTTTGGCGTCAATGGGTTGATTCGCCGTTTTGTAGAATGCCGAACCAAGTCAGTTCGGCTAGGTTCGCAGGTTTGGTCGGCCAAACCCAGTTAAAACCGAACCGGACAGACCAGGTTCAGTTAAACAGGTTAAAACCGATTTTTTTTAATGTGTTTCAGAGGGAATTCAAAATCAGATTTAAGTGCAACTCATACATCATACATCAACCCTAATTCTCTATAGCTTTTGAAAGAGCTTTTCAATTTGTTAATAACCCAAAAGAAGCCACAAAAAAGAGTAAAGTCTCTCCATCTTAATCCCTTCCACCTTTGCCTCCACCACCGCTGCGCCTTTGCTACGCGTCCGCTACCGCTACTCTTGTTGATACGTGTCCACCGCTGCATCTGCTGCGACTGCCGCTGCCACTGACCTCCTGAGCCTCTCTCGTCTCTTTTTCCTTTAGTGCTTTGTCGAGTTAATTATCTGAAATGTCACTGTACTTTCAAAAAGTTATCTCAAGTGCCACTGTACTTTAAAACGTACCTGAAATATCGCTGTATTTTCAAAAAATTATTTAAAATGCCACTGTACTTTAAAACTCACCCGATATGCCACTGAACTTATGAAACTATTATCCCGTTTGCCACCCCCATTAAAAAATGTAACGGACTTGATAACATGGCTAATGAAATTTACCACGTAGTATCTTGACCGTTATTTTTTTAACCGGGTCTTGACGTAGTGACAAATGAGATGACATTTTCACGAGTTTAGTGACTTATGAGAAAAATTTTGTAAAGTACAATGGCACTAAAACTGTATAAAGTTTCATAAAACTTTTCCTATATGCCACTAAACTCGTGAAAATAATAACGCATTTGCTACTGCGTCAATACCCGGTTAAAAAAATAACGGTCAAGATACTACGTGGTAAATTTCATTAGCCATGTTATCAAGTCCGTTACATTTTTTAATGGGGGTGGCAAACGGGATAATACTTTTATAAGTTCAGTGGCATATCGGGTGAGTTTTAAAGTACAGTGACATTTTAGATAATTTTTTGAAAATACAGTGACATTTCAGGTATGTTTGAAAGTACAGTGGCATTTGAGATAACTTTTTGAAAGTACAGTGGCATTTCAGGTAATTAACTCGTACCTAATGTTCCCAACCATAGCCCACATCTCTCTTTCTCTCTTTAATTAAGAATTGTGGCCTAAAATTGGGCATAAAATTGTTCAGCCATCAACAATTTGGGCCAACATTTAAACTTTTAAAAAAAAAAAAAGCCCAACCGGCAACCCAACCCAACCTGACCCAACCCAAATGACCCACAATGGGTCGGTTTAGGTCGGGTTCCCAGGCCCGGTGGGTTGGGCTCGGTTTGGGATTTCCCAGACTGATCTGGGTGTCTAGTCAATTTTGGGTTGGACTCGAACCCGACCCGATGCCACTCCTAAATTCTCACATATGATCCATAGTTCTCTACGCACAAATCCTTGCATTTGGGCATTCCATTCAAAACCAAATACTCAAAGGATCAACATTAGGGTTCTCACAATGAGATCCACAGTTGGATTTCCTATATTATACAATTCACATATCAATTTCACATGCATCCGTGTCCTAAAAAATCACCCAACGTCAAAATGAATGAATCACAAGGGGTAGTTTTAGATCGACATGCTCTCTCTATCTACTTAGTCTATCTCGTGCATGACTAATAGAGGTCCATCTTAAACCATATCTCCACAAAATTGCATGTAATGAAACGCAAAGGATAATATTAAAACTCCGATCTCCTGTCGAAGAATACAAGCCCGTGTGAAAATAGTTTTCTAAAAGTTATTGCAAAGACTTCTTTAGAAGCGATTGCATAGTCTTAATTGAAAGTTGCATGGGAGAACAATTCACAGTAATCCAACCAATAGTAAGTTGAACAATGAGTTATCAAATTTACATCAACATGACATAAAAATCTGACAAAAAGTTTGTCATTATATAAAGACATTCCAAATGAAGACATCGCGTGTATATAAATCATATATGTTCTTGTGCTTAGTTATATTTCCTTTTGATTTCAGAGAATATCCCAATAAATTATCACAATATAGCTTGTAGCTATACCAATCTTTTTGACAAAAAATCACATCATGAAGGGGAAAGAATAAAAATAATAATTAAATATAGAATAATTGCTTTTAAGTCTTTAATTTTCAAAGAATTTACTTTATACATATGATCATCAATATATATCTATATATAACAATTTTCTGTCAAAACAAAATTAAATCCCCATAATAATAATAATTTTAATCTTATCTTATGATTAATAATTATTCTCAATTTTTCTTCTAGCAAGATTCATTAATTTTCCTTTCTAATATATTGTTGTACAATTTAAATGGTGGGATATCCAAATTTATCATGTCATCATCATAATAAATATTGATAAGTAATTGGTTCAATAATAAAGCTGCTTAGTCTTGAATAATAAAACTTCCATGAAACATAAGATTTTTTCTTTTTTAAGAGGGTTTTATATGGTTTTTGACTTTACTAATTAATATGTAGCCATGGATATGCATTGATGGGTTGTGGACAATATATTATATAAAAGTCGATGCAAAAACTTTAATTAATTACTAAGATATGGATGGACTGATTTTTTTCGACAATCGATTTCTTTAAGTGAAAAGCGAACCAAAAATAAATAAAATGAAATGTCATATCAATCATCCCTAATTTGATGGGTTTCAAATAAGAAAGGTAACGGTCTATGAAATCAAGCCTCTCAATATATTCAGGAGCCCAATTTGCATCAATTAGTAGATGACATGAGCTGTGACATCATTGTGCATCGAGGCAGGAAATATTAATTGAGCTTATAATGCCAGATAATTCAATCTAATTATGCCAGACAATTCTTATTCTTATTACTATAATTCTCACTCGTGCGTTCCACAGGGATAACAACAGTAATTAGAAATTTTATTAGTGAGATACATATAAAAATTGTAGTAGTTAGTCTCAATCAAACACTACAATGGTACAATTCGGATAAATCAAGCGCTCAATTGAGTTCACTCAATTGAGTTATATCATAGGGTATTATTTGCATGGTTCCATCAATACTAAATTATAAAATACAAAATGTTGAATTGAATCCACAATTATTTGAGTTGGGTACATAAAGCTTAAATAAATTGTAACACATAATCTAGACAACCCATATGATTCCATATAGGAAAAAAAAATTAGTTTATTGACCCTGTGGCTTCCATGATGAACACACTGAATCTTTTTATTTCCGGCTACTAAATGTAGTATCATAAGATACTTCTTTCTTGTAAACGAATCAGCACTTTGGACAGCTTCGGATGGGAGAAGAACCAGCAAGAATTGACTCCTATGCTTTGTTCGTCGCAGCACATTGCGATACATGCTAAAATAAGACTGTTAAAAAAAATTACAGCCACATTAACAATTGAAAATTTAAAATATAAAAGAAATAAATAAGAAAAAGGCTCTAATTACCGCTGATATGGATAGTGTGGATATGATGATATGGCAATAATAAGTGAAGCAATATAGTAATTCCAAATTATATTAATCCAAATTGGAACCCACAATTTTATCTCCAATTGCACTAACCCATGCAATTCGGTCCCAATTTTCAGCTCATTAGAATAGATTAGAACTGTATCAGAACACTACTTAATTGTTAGCAGCAAAAAACCAAGTAAGCTATGTCTTCATTATCGACACATAAAATTTTGTTGCAACAAAGACCATAACTCAAGAGTCAGATTTACATAACTGTTCAAATACATTGCCCAAGACTTGAACAAATGAGCACTGGGACCATTGCAATTTCATGAGAAACACCTATCAGAAATGATCAAAACCCAATCAATTCAACAAATAATTCCTTTTCGTCCTTCCCCTACATTAAGTATTTCTTCTTTCTTCTCATGTTTAAAATAGATTGTGCAGATCACATGACATGTGATCTGCAGAGTTAAATGACAACTAACTGTTCAAAGAACTCTTCTCTAATCTCAAGTCTATCGAAAAGACTTCAAATATATTCATGTTATAATTAATGTATAACTTAGTAATCAAAAATTCCTTAGTCATATTTAAAAATACAATTTCACCAAATTACTTGTGAAAAATACACTGGAAAGAAATTTCACGAAATGTCTTCTCTACTTACGTTTTGGGTTAAACTTGTGTTCTCTTCTTGTGTTAGCTTGAGCTCTTCCGAAATAGAAGTTTGCAGCCTCTATAATACTACTCTAGAATCTTTCTCTCTGGCCAATGAATCTAATGTTCCCTGAGAACTCATATTCATCAGTTGGAAAGAGTCAACAAAGTAACTTCTAAAAACAACATATATACAAGCATAATAAGTCACTTTTCTACTTACCAAGTTAGATTATTCCTCCTTTGTGAACTTCTCTTGTAGTGCATGCAAATTCTTTCTCATCTACATTACAATGAATTCAACTCTTCTTCCTTTGCCTTCATCAAAGACTTGAGAGCAACGCGAAAAAATTGTCAAGCAAATTGGATTTCTTTTTCAAGGCCAATGAAAAATTTTTGTTTTTTGTCTAAATATAGAAAACCAATAATATCCAGTTCATTGTATTGCTTTTTTACTAATTCCAACAAATTATTAAGTTTCTCATGCTCTGTGATATAATTTCCTTCAAGATGACGTCACCACTTGATACATTGCTTAAGTCTTTTTATATACTCAAAGCCCTACTTAGATAATTACTTGCAGCAATATCAAAGCTCCAACATAAAAAGTTTGAAATATAGCAAAGCAAGCTCCAAAAACTCCACACTCTACTTTTTGAAGTCCCGTTAATTCCAAATACTTACAACATCTCATTTGCAAACAACAATGGGTACATGATTCTAGAATAAGAAAATGTTGTATAACTTATATCTAAAATCAAATTCAACCAACCACACAAAAGAAATGAATATAAACCCCAGATAACATGAGTTGATAGCTAAGCAAAATAAATTGTAAACTTTAACTAGCGTTATAGAATTTAGATAGGAATGTACCGAACTTAACACAAATTCACTCAATATACACTTGCTGGGATTTGAGAAATAATTTAAAGAGTTAAGCTCAAGTACCTTGACCATTGCATCCGGAGTTTTCTGGCAGATTTTTTAAGCAATGCAATAGAACACCTTTCTTTTCTCTCACCCATAACCTTCTCCTGAGAATACATAACTGGTTATTTTAAAAACTCATTACTAAGCCAGAAAACAAAACTAAAATAATTCAAAGTTCATCAACAATCTGAAAGCAAGAAACACATATAATTCAGATCATTATTTGATTTTGCATATTAATTAATAAATTAATAGATTAACAAAGGGCTATTGTTTCTAACTTTGAATTGAAATTCAACATTTTATCCATATCTCAATATGTGAATAGAAAAATTTACCTCTATTAGTCTGGTGATCAGCCAAGCCTTTTCCAGTGCGTTGCAATTTATTCGCCTACTCCGATGCAATAATCGCCGCCGGGATATTCAAATTCCTCAACGGCGAGTTGAAAAACTTTAGCTGGCATCGTTCTTGATTTCCTCAATTTAGGAACCAACGGATCCATCAAATCCCTGAACATTGAAATAAAGCGTACCTAAATTTTACAAAATATCCATATCTCAATATGTGAATAGAAAAATTTACCTCCATTAGTCTGGTGATCAGCCGAGCCTTTTCTAGTACGTTGCAATTTCTTCTCCTGCTTCGATGCAATAATCACCGTCGGGAGATTCAAATTCTTCAATGGCGAGTTGAAAAACTTTAACCGGCATAGTTCCTGATTTCCTCAATTTAGGAATCAACGGATCCATCAAATCCCTAAACATTGAAATAAAGCGTATCCAACTTTTCCAAAATCAAATCGGCGACGCTGGAAAAGTATTTTCAAAAGATGGTATTAGGGTTCAAAAGAAGAGGATCGAGAAGACAGTAAAGAAGCCGTCGGTTTATCAAAAATGGAAAACAAAAAAACAAAAAAAAAAAAAATGACATCAGTAACGTCACCAGTTCGCTTAAGGTGCCAGGCAAAGGCGGGGAAAAAACCAGTCACTCCCCTCTTATTATATATATATAGATTATTAGTACTAGTAGTTATTTCACTTGTGTTTTGTACGTGATAATAATACCAGATAATATAAGAAATTCAAAAATATTAAACATGATTATATAAAAAAGATTTAAACTATAATATTTGATCGTTTATATGTGTGTAAAGAAAAACAATATATGTGATAACCGTAATACGGTATCTTTCATTAATAAAGATAAAAAAATGTCTACACAAAAAAAAATCTAAGAAAAACATTGAAAATTTTTTTAGAGATTGTATTAGGCTGCTAGTATATAATGCATGGAAAAATATGTTACATCTGATAAATATAGTTAGAACAAATGATGAACGATAATACATGTATTACAACATTTATAGTAAAATTTGTTGTCTTGTCATCTTTAATACAAATCATAATTTTCAAACCTTTTTAATTTATAACTCTCGGAATATCTATATAAAATTGTCTATAAGTAAATATCAATTTGTTTTACAAAATGTGCATGTGATTTATTTCCCCGTTTGTTTTTTTTTTTTTAACTTTTGTAATCTATATATTAATTAAATAAAAAGAGCTGCGGTACAAATGTACTGTGGTTTTTCAGCCAAAAAATCTGTTAATAGAGTTTTTTTAGACATTTTATTTCATATTGCGGTAACATGTGTAGTATTTTGAATTTTGGAAAATTTTTTATTCATTTTTACTTATTCATTCACCATTTTGAAAATAAGATTTACAATGGAATTTAATAATTAATAAATAATTATCATCATTTAATTTTTTAATTTATAGATAAATTTGATTATCCAATTGCCTAACATATCTTGAAATGTGTAGTTTCTAATCAATAGAAATTAAACATATATACATATGTAGTTTCTTAATTTTTCATGGTATAAATGAATATTAATAATTACGACTATTTTATATATGACTACTTTGACATATTATTAATTTATATAATCTTCATGCTATCTGACTTTATTGGTTTTAAATACGAAATATTTTTATAGTATGTGTAACCACCTAACTAACAATTATTTTGTACGATGTCATTTATCTAAAATATGCAAAAAAATAAAATGATATTTATATGCGTTAACGATAACAATCGGGGTTAAAATTTATTATAAACTATAGTTATCTTAACATGATAAGAAAAAAATTACATTAGTTTTGGTTGATGTTAACTATTAATTATTCCTTACTGGGTATCGTAACCTTATAAAATTTCACCATACAAAAAAACTATAAATTTTCATATTATTTACTTTTTTGAATAATTTGATATATATTCTTCCTGTGGACTCTTACGGCGTGTTCTCTTTATTATTTCGAGACCGTTTTTAGTTTTCAGTTTTTTAAAACACTGAAAACGCGTTTACTTTCATTTTTTCAAAAACAAATTTTGAAAAAAAAAGTAATTTTTTAACAAAGAAAACAGAAAATAATAAAAAGTAGTTTTGAGAGTTTTTAATAAAAATACAGTACTTAAATCAAAACGCGAGAAAGGCATTGTTTTGTGAATTCCAATTTCTCTCTTCTCTAATTTTACGACCCTTCGTCTTCCCCCCCCCCACCCCCTCGTCCTCCCAAAAAAAAAAATCAATTATGATAGCTTCCTCTCTCCATCATCTGCTCTCTAAGGCAGCCATCGATCTCTCAAAATCCCCCAAAAAAATCAACGTGGTAAGTTTCTCTTCCTTTTTATTTGTTGCTTTAGGATATAGTATTGTTTATCTCTCTTTATACACTCACCGGTGTCGTTGGATTGTCAGAACAAGTATCCTAAATTCAAAAATTTAGGGGTCGAAGTTTTTTTCCTTTATTTTTAATAGTTTTCCTTGATGTTTTCTACAACAATGGCAATTGGTATTGAGGAAGACGATAGGGCTAGTAAAGCAGAGTGCACTTGAACCACAATTTCCCATAAGCAATTGCTATTCTTTTCTCCTTTTATTTCTATTTTTACAATTACTCAGAGCATTATTATTTTTAATATATTATGCAATAAATCATTTTATCTTATTTTAAATACCAAATCCCATGTCTCTGTCTCTCATCATTAAATCATTTTTTCAGTCATGTATTTGAAATTTTACTCATGTGTCATATGCTTCTGAAGTTAGTTTATTTATTTTTTATTTTTGTATTTTTTTCCTTAGAATAAACGATAGCAAAATTTCATATTTTAATCTTAGTAATGATACATTACAAAAAATAATTTTTTTTAAGGAAGGAACAAAATTATTTAATTTATTTAATAAGCATTTAAATTCTCAAAATGTTAAACATAATATATTTTCCAGTTTTGTATTTCTTAAAACGGTTTTCCAAAATGACAAAATAAACGCATTTTTGGAAATCTGGAACCAAACACTCAAAATAAAAAATTGAAAATGAATTGAAAACTGAAAAATAGAAAATTGAATCACGAAAAGAACACAGTTAGCTTTTTCCGATTCGATGATAGATCTGATTTTCTGAATATTGGTGAATATTGGAACCAATCTAGAAGTTATCTCCGACAGTGTGAGATAAATTGAAATAAAAAACTAAGAAAATCGATTGAAAATAAAATTACTCAAGATAAAGAGTGAAAAGTTTAAATGTAGAATGATGGAGATTTGAGAAAGTTCTTAGATGGAATTAGTTCTATTAGAGGAAAAAAGGAAAAATATGGATAAAGAAATAGAGATATTTTTAGATAAAACAAAATCTGATTTGGTGATTGGACTTAAAAATTGAAAAATATAGTGATAATATGAAAAGAGAAATGAAAAAAAAAAAGATATGAGAGATAAAAGGGAAATTTATAAATTAGTAATAAATTAAAAAGGTAAATAAATTAAAAAGTAATATAGAAATCAATGACTAAGACTAGGAGATTAAACTAAGGGCCAAGATAAGATATCTTGATTTAGCAAGTGTTTTTTTTTTTGGGGGAGGGGAAATTGAAATAGAAACTATCATGCTTTTAAGTGCATATATAGACTAGCATATTACCCATGCGTTGCACGGGACCCAAAAAAAGGCTATTTTTATGTAAAAATGATTTAATCATAAATTATATATTTTCTAACCATTGATACTACGACAAAGTTGGTTGATGGATGATAAATTAATATAATCAATTAGAATGAATATACTTGATGAATATGTAAAAGAACTTTTAATCGATGATATTGATGTCACACTTAATAAAAATTTACATTTTAATGTCAAATATAAATCTAATTCACCCTAAATTTCGAAAAATCTATTTGAAAACTACATTGGTTGTGAACTTTCTCTCAGCAGGGTCATCACCACAAATCACGATCTGTAGTTCTCTACGATTTGTAACTCTAAAGAATGCAATATACAATTGTTCGTGACTAAACGTTGGCTTTTTCAAAAGAAGTCCAACATTGGTAAGTTATTGACCATGACTTTTGTTTATAGTCATTGCGTACGAAACAATGATAGGAAACTCCCTCCGTAGAAATTTGAAGGGCAACCTGGTATCAAAGGGTATCAATGTCATCATCGGGATCAACACCTTGTGGCTGGCATGAGCACCTGAAAGAATCTTTGCCTTCAATACATGTTTCCCCAATCTAGTTATAACTGATCTAGTCTCACTGCACAGCCTAAGAGATTGGTCTACGTTTCTCAATACATTATTGGCGTTCCAATTTTTAATTTCAACTCATGATTTGGAACTCCTGAACACCTAATGCTATCTAAGAACTCAGATGTATGTATACCATCTAAGAATTCAGCACGAGTCAAAGCTTAAATATGATGTTCCTTCAACTACATTATGTGATAACACGTAATAATTAAAAGATTCAACCACATCTAATGTTGGTGCTAGGATCGCTCTACCCTGGAGGTAACTTGCATTATTTTTGTGACACGCAAATGTAGGGTAAGTGCTTTTCACAATTGCAGTGATAGGATCATTTGTATAGTGCACTAAGAGGTCATCAGGAACTTCAATAGTGGCATGTCCATCATTTTGTCCATAAGCAGTTCTATCACCTATGCTTATAATCCACTCTGAGAAAGCCTTCAACTCGTCTGACTCTTCACTCGACCTACAATTTTGAAGTCTCATGTTCTTAGTTGACTTTGAAACCTTACAATCATTCCATATATATGATGAATTACCCATGCATTGCACGGGATCAGAAAAAGTAATTTTTTCTGAAACGCCTTATTTATCAATTCTAGACACTTGCATAGAGATTGTAAAGTATACTCGAAAACCCAAACCCCATGGAGACTGGCCCCGTTAAGTATGAGCGCAAATGGGGGCGTCCGGTCTCTCCCTGAATGCCTGGCTAGTGGGTGGGGACGGTTTTGCTCGCCCCACTCCGAAACTCGTTTTATTAAAAATAATTTATTATTATTTAATTTAAAAAACCACAAGTAATTTGCATTGCTGTAACTCAAATCCATAACCTTTTATGAGTAATCTCAAACATTCACTGCTTAAACTAACACATGACCCGTTGAGGAAAAAAAAGGGAAATTTGTAAAACGGAGCGGGTTATGGAGATTTTTCCCGTCCTATCCCCGCCCCGATTGTATCATTATCATGAGTTAATAAAAGTTAAAAAACTCAAATCGCATTCTCTATTTCTAAAAAGTTAATTTAATGAATTTGTTGAAACATATTTTTAGACATTTACTCTCTAAAGTAGAGAGTATGTTAGAATTAAAGAGTGTCTTAGAGATTCTCTCAATCTTTGGTGGTCTGTAAGAAAAAAAAGTTAATATTCCAAATATATTTTACAACTACATACATTATTCAATTTCTGTTATATAGAAATCATCATATATTTTTTAAATCACTTAGGCGATACACGAAAATCATAATATACAAAATTTATTTTACAACTATGAATATCATGCAAATCATTATAAATATGGACCATAGTAAATGTAGCGTAACATATTACGATACAGTTAGTCAAATTTTTGTTTTTTGGGCACGGAAAAAAATATATATAAACAAATAAGGGCGCATTTGTACGGAAACGTAAAAAACATAATGTCATTAGTTTTCAATTAAAAAATTTTTAAACTAGCAAAATAAATAATTATTATTTTTTAAGTTAATTATAGTTTTTTATAAAGATAAACAATTATAATATTAAAAAAAGAGGGGAAAAAAGAAAAGTCTATAATAAAGCACAAAAGAAGCCAATCCTTTATATTATTTATTGAAGTCATTTAATGTTCATGACTTCATAGTTAGGGCTGGGCAACAAAATCGGTAAACCGAACCAGTTCGGGCCGGTTCGGTTCTATTCGGTTTTTGCACTACTCAAGTTGGGCTACGGGTTCTTGGATGGCAAATCGAGCCGGTCAGGCTCGGTTCGTGGGTTTGGCAAGCCAAACCGACCAAGCTCAGTCAAAACCAAACCGGACCGGCCCGGTTCGGTTTAACCGATTTTGAACCGGTTTTTTTCTCCCTTTTGAAAATTTTTTTGGTTCACTCTTTCTTTCGTCTGGGACAGACTTCTCCAAAAAAAGGTTAATTTATAAGTTATAAATATAACCATTTTTTATTATATAGAAACGTGTTCTATTTTCATAGTTCATAGGGAAGGCAATAAGGCACACTCATATTAGAAATCAGAATCTCAGATTAATCAGAATCTCAATTTACAATTCATAATCGGATTGCCAAGGCATACTCAGATCAGAAATTAGAATCTCAGATTAATCAAAATCTCAACTTACAATTCATATTCAGATTTGGCAAACTCAAATCAAAATTGAAACCCCAATTTTGTTGGCTTCCCCTCTTCCCTTTCGCTGCTGCTTCTCCCTTCTTCCACTGTGCTGCTGCTGCCCAATGCGGCCTCTGCTACCGCTGTTGATCCCTTGTTCTGCCACTGGTGATGCCTAACACGGCCTCCGCCACCTGCCGCTGCCACCGTCTGAAATCCTAAGCCAGATATCTCTTTCTCTCTCATTAATCTCTCATTAAGTAATATAAAGGGCCTAAATTTGGGCAAAAAAACTTGGGCTGAAAACTTGGGCCAACTTTTGAACTTTAAAAAAAATAAAATAAAATAAAGAGTATAACCCGGAACCCGACTTGACCCAAACTGACCCATTTCGGGTCGGATTGGGTCGGGTTTCTAGGCCCAGTGGGTTGGGCTCAGTTTGAGATTTCCCAAACCAACTGGGTGTCCGGTCAGTTTCGGGTTGGGCTCGAACCCGACCTGCCTGACCCGATGCGCACACCAATAATCATAGTTAACCTTTTTTTTTAACACCAAAAATCTGAAATTTGGCAAGCAAGAATTAGTCAAATTTTAATTATTATCCATATGTAAAACATAAATAAAGAAATAAGGACACATTTTTTCACTAAAAGGACAAAAAATGCAATGTCATTAGTTTCTACTTAAAAAATTTTCTAAATTGACAAAATAGATCATTAATAGTTTCTTAAGCAAAAATAATTATAATTTATAAGAAAATAAAAAATACAAAGAGAAAAGTCTACAAAGTAGCCAACTTTTAATGTTGCTTGATGAGCTTATTTAACATTTAGGAATTTAGTATTTTTTTAAACCACAATTCTAAAAGGGTAATAAAGAAATAATTAATATGCCAACTTATTTTCTCAATTAAAAAATAATTAATAAAATACAAATTGGTTTACGACTCATTTAATTAATATGTTAACTTATTTTTCACATGCATCGTTAAATGTTATTTTTAGAACCGATTAATTACAATTAAGCTAAATAGAAATTGTGGGAACTAATTAATAACGTGTATGTTCATTTAGTTTCCAAGTAATAAAATACAAAAATAAAAAAAATTAACCACGTTTTCATTAGATTTCAATAAAAAACTGTAAATACAAAAAAGAATAACCATAAATTTTTCTAAAGCATAAATAATGCTCCCTCCATCCCGTAAAAAAATAGTCCCTATATCATTTTTCACATAATTTAAGAAATAATATTCTTAGAAAAGTAGAATTTATATACATTTTTCCTAATATATCCTTCATTTAATTGTTATTCAACTTTATTAGTTCTTATTTATTAATAGGGTTAATTTCACAAATCGTCTCCAACCTTTGAGTTAAGAATCAGTTTCGTCCCCAATTTTTTTCCATACTCCACAGCCCCCAACCTTTAATAAATGCATGCAAATCGTTTT